>JAQGAA010001652.1:0-14928 GCA_034696425.1 Isotoma viridis | reverse complement strand
ACGCAAATTGTAAAATTAATACATTTTTTGGGAATTGCTTTGTAATTTATTTTCCCTAAATAACTTTTTAACTTTAAATTCAATCAATTGTGTTCACAAGTATTATAGTTGACGAGAGAATAATTGTAATAATAACTAATTATTTTATGATTTTAAAGAATTTGTTCTTCAAGCCAATGTTTTTGCCAATAATTTATACAAATTAATGAGTTGATGGTGATATTTGAACTCTTAATAAATGAACAAGGAAAACTCATTAAATTATATTTTGCGTAACATTTTCTCTAAAGGTTTTATTGACTATTAATCACGTTTTGCTTTAAATTTGTAAGATTCAAGGGTTTTGAGGGTTGCAAAGGTCCAAAGGTTCAACTACACATAAAGCATTTCACTAATGAATCCAATAGGAATACGAACTATTGTTTACAAAAGTAGGGATGAAATGATTCTAAAATAGTGAATTACATAAATAAGGTAAAATATAATTCACACTGCACTTGGTTTTCTCATTTCTTCACAACCCATCCATAGGGATATGAAACATTTTAGCATTTACAACATTTATTCAACGTCTTATCATGCAAACTTATCTTTTGGAATTTATAAATATCCTTTGATCCTAAACATATTCATTCATAGAATTTACACTATTCTCAACGGTTGCTTTGCTTTTTAATTAAACTGACTTTGTTTAATTTAAAAAATACAAAAGTTTTAGAATGCAATTTTCAAGAAAGTGTGATGACTTGTGTGGCATTGGGCTTATGAACTTATGAACTCATCAACTCATCAACTCACCTAAAGACAATATAGCAATCTGCTTTCACTAGTTTTTTACATCTGTACTTCGGAGAGTTTATTGGTTAACTGGACAGTTTCTTTGTCTAATAATTGTAACATTTCAAGTTACATTTTTACATGTTTTTCGTCTCAAATGATTAATAAAAACTTTTTAAAAATACAGCACTCTTGACTTGTTTCACTGTAAAAATTCATAAATCAGGGTCATCATGTCATCATTTAGAAAACATAGAAGTATTTAAACTATAATTATTTTTTTTAAAAACCTAATGAGCCTGCTGAGCCTAGCCAATTCCGAACTAATTATTCAACTACTTTCAACCCATAAATCAAAATTAACTTGACAACACGTGTTTGTTCCTTGTAGGTCAAACTTCATGCAAAGTTTTTATTAATAAAGTAGAAACATTGCACTTCACTATCCCATCTAAATGTCTCTGAAATTAGTTAAGTAAATACTACACGTGTGATTTTTTTCTTCATTGAATTTTAAGTGCGGGTTGCCATTTGCCGACATAAAGTCAAAGGTTGAAGGTTAATCAAACTACTTATTTTTTGCTACTTACTGATTACAGTTAATCAAAGCCAAAAGCCACGGCATATTTATAGTACAGGCCACATCCATAAAGGGAAAACATTTAAAACGTCGCTTTGAACTCTATGTTTAACATTCAAATGAAATGATAAAACTTGAAATCTCAATTTCATAAAAAAACGCAAGATCGAAATGTACTTTAATATTAATCCCACTACTGACACCCTCCGTGTCACCCATCACTTGATCATCAACTTATCATTTGCTGTCACATTAAACTCTGGTAAAATATTCCATCCAATGTTCTTAATCCTTAATATGAAACTTGAAATGTAAATTATTTTGCATACAGCCTAATAAAAAGCATACGTAAATGCCAAAAAGATAACAAAAACTAGTTTCTGTCTAAAAATTAAGAAAAAATTGTAATTATTAATGTACGCAATATGTGAACGTAGATATTCATTTTTTGCTGCAAATAAAGATGAGCTATGAATTAGAAGTAAAATGAATTTCGTCATTAACAAGACCTAAAATTCAATGTAACAACCTCTCCTTATGGAAAATAAATCTTGAGATTGATGTAACAGACAAGAATTACTTTATAGTTAAAATTGTAACAAAAATTTAAAAATTAGTTAAAAATTCGAACCTTGTTATAAAATCTTTTTTTTTAATTGTTGAATTGTCTTCCTTAGCCAATTCGACTAAAAGTTAACTTAAAAAAATATTCAAGTTTTGCGACTGTCTTAAGGTAGATCAGGAATTGCATCTATTTAATTAAATGCATTTTCCAAGAAATCATTAAATCCAATAATGTGTCGTGTTAACATTATTTGACATTTTTTCAAACCCTGTAACCCTTGAGCCGATAGAAAGCAACACATTCTTACCACGTTGATTGAAGCAACATTTTAAAAATAGCAATTAAAATTATCATTACAACTAACATTAATACAACCACTTCTCCTTATAGAAAGTAAATCTTAAGATTGAAGTAACAAACAAGAATTTTCCTAACCTAACCTAACCTAGGTTATATTTCGGTTATAGAACCAAAAACTTAAAAAAATTTAAAATAATTCTTCGATTATCTTTCTTATCCTTCAACTAAAAGTTAACTTTAAAAAATATTCAAGTTTTTCACACTGTCTTAAAGTAGATCAGGAAACGCATCTAATTAATTTAATATTTTTAGTAACTTTATAAAACATCTTCCAAGAAATCATTACCTCTGCCTCTAATGTGTCATTCATGTCATAATTAAATGACATTTTTTCAAACTCTGCAAGAAATGACCGAACCCATTCACCCATTGTCAGCTGCATACAGTAATTTTTCCAATGTTGATTGTAACAACATTTATTGCCTCAAATACATGCTAGTATATTCGTAGAAAACAGGATCAAAACCATTATTATCCTAAACTGGCCAATTAATCTTAATAAATAAAATCAATTACTGAGAACTCTATGGGGTCGTGTTGTAAAATAATGGATATGAAGGTCAAACTATTTCTATAACAGGACAAGACAAAAAGTCTACAAATTCTTATGACAATTTTGTGAGCACGTGTACCTCATCAGTGTCAATAAATTCCTATATTGTGAACTTGTGTGACTGACTCTAACGAATTTTAGAGGCCCAATTAATTAACAATTGAAGACTCACTATATACTTCTAAATAAACTGTGATGCTATTTAAACATAAATAAGGATGAGACCACATATATTTCTAAATGATGAAAAATGTAATTATCTTTTTAAAAGAACTATTAAAGAGTAGTTTTTTGCGTATCAATTATGATATTACCTATCCTGGTTTAACTAAGGATTTTTATGAGAATCACGTACAAAACTAATATAATAGGTGGCAAGTTTTTTGTGATTTATTACTTAAGATAATTTGAATACTAGAATTTCGTGAAGTCAAGGAAATAATTACAGAAGGAAAGTCAAGTTAAATAAGCTTCAGTTGTAGAACCTGATGTTATTACGTTATAATAATATTTAATACAAAATATGCATAAATTCAAGGTATAATTTCTGCATAATTTACAATTTGCATTTATAAGTTACACCGAACAGACTTTAATTATAAGTGAATGGAGAGTTATAGTCTGAAAACTCACACGTCGTTTCTTTTACTAAATTATAAGAAACTAACTTTCTTCAAGTTTTATAATATTTTTGGCATAATATTTTGTCTACAATCCTTCTAATATTTAAAGTTCAAGGGCGCATCACTACTTTTTAAAAGTTGAGTCCTTAAAAATGTCTAGGAATATTATCAAGATCATTTATAATAATTACACTGACTGAAGTACGACGACTACTTAATTGTAGTTTAATTTTCCTATCAATACCAAGATCTAGTAATTATTACTATGGGATGATTTTTGACGGACAAAACTAGATTTTGCTTTGTATTATGAGCATTCGCATCAAAAATGCCAAAAACCAACCTAAAAGTACAAACCCTACACAACGATTCGTCCATGAGGAGGGTTGGGGAAGAAGTTAACTAAAATTGTAAACATTTATAAAAATTCCATTACCATGCTCACTCGTGAAAATTGATAATGATCTTTCTTTGAGTAATAAATCAAAAATATTTTTAAAACCTGAGAACACGAGTTTTATTGTGCGTACACACAAGTTGTAATGTTTTTGTTAAAAATGTACACATTTAATAATAAAATATTGTTCTTTTGTTAAATATTTTTTCTCATCCCTGATTAAGATTAATAGAATAAATGTGTAAGACATAAGCAATTAAAACTTGTACTTGTTTGCATTTACAATTTACACTTACTTAAAATAATATTTGTATTGTAAATGTAATGTGTAATCCATCCATGGCTAAACATTCATAGAAATTTAGAACACATCTTATTTTTTAAACTATTTTCCCCATATTTCCTATATATTCTTGAGAAACTTTTACAACACTAAGAATGTTTATTTATTTGAAAAAATACACCATATACTTATTTTTATTTACTGTAACAATGGACTGAATACAAAATATTAATATTTTATTACTTTCTGCAACTTTTTTACTCTTTTACTAAAGTTTTCCTGCTACTGTGTCTCTTTTATTACTTTATTGAAGGTTTTGTGAATATGTTTCATGTAACCGCTGTCCCTACATTTAATTGTATGAATTCACTCACTTAAACCATCCTTTATAATTAAGCAATATTTAGTAGTCATGTCATGGGTTAGTTGTTTAATTGTTTAATTTCTTGTTAAAGGATTCATAAATTGTAATTTTTCATCTGATAATCTTTGAGAAACAGAATAAAAGTTGCAAAAGCCTTTGCTAAATCTATTGAATTCTTTAATTTTTTGCTTGTTTCCCTTTTGGGCAATTAAAAAATTGATATGATTTTACATCAATTTGACTAATGCCACACTATATTTACTTAAACAAACGTTTTCCAACCTCAAAGCTGAGTTGTCTTGTAAAGAAAAAAACAGGTTAGTATGGTACATTAATGATAAAGAATCCCATACATTATTAAAGTACCTACGACTTTCATTTAACAGTCTTACTTGTCAGTAGACCAAAAGACACTTACTTACTTTGCACTCACTCATCCCCTTCACTCACCCATTCCTCACTTATCTGCATTACAAATCTTTTCTTATATTTTGCAAAGGGCAAGTTGAAATCTAGTGGATAATCTGTGCACATGGATATATGCGTGTTTTAATAAAAAAGTAGAGAAACTTGCAAAAAAATTGGTTAACCCTTCAATCTAATAAAAGTAACCATTCCGGTTTTTCTGGAACGGACGGACACACAACAACAGGACATTGTGAAGCCGTAGTAGTAGTAGTAGTAATTGCCATAATGTATTGTTACCACTTGTTATAATTTCATAGTGCAATCATTTTCTTATTCATTCCCTCTATTCTAGAAATTACAAGTAGATTTAGGATATTATCCTCATCGTCATGGGGTGTGATTGTAAAAGATAGAATGTTAACAAGTCTATAAAGCTATTTTCTTCCTTATAATACAAGGGCTTCTGTTTAATTCTAGAGAAGTTGTGTGTGTGTGTGTTTTAGTTAGTTAGCAAGTATCATCAGCATTAGGACTTGCTTCTCTTAAAGAAGTTTTTGTTTAGAAACGATTTATTCATTTATTGTACTTGGTATTTGTGTGATTTGCATTGTTACGTAAATAACTTTATTTGTTATTTTAATTCAGGTGAATCTTGCACCTAGGGGGGATTAGTGTGACGAATTGTGACTCATTTGCAGAGAGAGAAAAAGTTAATAAAGTTTATATATGTGTGAAGTCATATAATATCACAAACTATGAACAAAGAGTGAAATCTTGTGATAGAAACGAAACTACGTATATGAAATGACATTGGTGAGATTTTTTAAAGTGACATTTTGAAAAGTGTGTTTAATTTGCATACTTTTTAAACTAAACAACATTTTAAGTGTCAATAATACTAATCCAACATTTTAAAACTTTAAAAAACTTTCAGGTGCAAAACCCAGATATACTTATCAATCAATAAAAGAATTGATTACGTCCGTGGGTTAACTTGCTATATCTGGTTATGATAGCCCTTAAATAGAAAACAAACGTGTTTTTTAAGAAACCACAAACACAGTGTGACTTTTTTCCATGACACGGTACAAATAAATCAATTTAATGACCCTAATTTACCCTCAATACTGATACACACAGACTGACTGCATCATTTGTGGAGTGAAGTTCCTTCTTCTTGTGCCATACCCACTGAGAATTGCCTCGTGTTAACTATATATTAAAATGCAAGTCTAGTTTTCCTAAATACTACACATCTACGTGAAGCTAATTCTTAAACGAAGACAAAAATAAGCTTGTGATGCAAATGAACACCTGTATTAAATTATGATCGATGCTAAATATGAGTCCATTAGGGTATAATGGTGTTATAAGCAATTAGTAAAAAAAAAAACTTATAAAACAAAACAAGTAGTACCATTAATACTACAACGTTTGCAAACTAAATTATATAACAAGATCATTATTATTACTATTCTCTTTTCCTCAACTAAATAATACTCATTTTTTTCTACTAACCATAAATTCACATTTAAAGGTGGACCTTTTAGTAATATATATAAACTTTTACTTACTACGTCTGGAATACAATTTAAAGTTGATATAATTGAAGTACACGAGAGGAATAATTTTTTAATATAATAATAATATTTTAATCCAACTAAAATAGTGTAATCTCCCAGTAGTAGAATATTTTGAGATGTAGAAACTATGCTAATCATCTCTGCATACAATTATATTACACTTGTCTCAAATGTTACAAAAAAGTGAATTATTATTCTAGAATCTTGAACTCTCATGTGGCAATTGTTTCGCTTCGAGTGTTTTCTTTTGAGTTGTAGTCTTCTAGTTTAAAAAACCAGATTTTGCTAAAATTATACATTTTTTTAAATACCGGAATAATCACTGTGTGAAAAAATGAAACCTGTTATTCGTTTGCAAAAGTTATGGGAATAAAAAATAAATACATTTCTTTCATTATAAATTGCAATTTTCATTTGTAGGTTTCCAGTTCAAAGTGAAGCCAGAGATTATAATTACCCATTACACATCCATATCCTTATTGAAATATTTAATGAAATACAACCCTCAGAATATTTGATACGCATACTTCTTTTACTATGGGCTAACAGTTAAGAAATTGTAGGCTAAAGTAGAAATAAACAAACGCCCAAGATTCTTAAAGGAATAAACAAAACCTGCTTTTTCTACATGTACCTACCGGAACATCCAAAACGAGATTGACATTCTTTTATTAAACTTACATATACAAAAATCTACCTTAAAATGCAAATTTCATGCAAATAAAGTAAAGTAGTCTTTGGAGTTAAAAAGTGCATAAAATATTGTAACGAATCTTGTTGCAAAACGCAATTTTAAATTCATATCCCATTGGAAATACAGCATTTAATTATTTATACATTAAATTTGGCATTATGACAAGAAATTATGTTACAAGAAAAAACCAAAAAATCCATAATTGTTTAATATACAAAAGGTTTTTACATTCAGTAGAAAATTAAGACTTTATTCAAACATTGAAATAAACCAAGTGTTAAATACTTGAAGAAGCTACACTTATATTATATCATATTGCAATAAAAAACTATAATGATTTATTAAACAACTTTTATACTGTTTTAAAAACACACTCCTGGTTATACAGTAATTTGTTGGATTGATATAAAAACATATAAATAATACAGCTGATATACATTATAATAGATATTGAGAATTAATTACTATCATCATCGTATAAAACCTTTTACTATAAGTTTTTTTATCCTAATCTGTCAACATTGATACAATATCATCATCATCATTCTAACAATATTTAGATATAATTTAAGCGCAACACTTGGTGATATTATTATTATGAAGCGTAAACTTTCCAAGCCGTACTACAAGAGAGTTAGTGAGTACCAACTACCAACCGGATCGAAACAAAACTCTTGGAATTTGACATTATTATTATTTTCTTAGGATAAGACACGAACAACTAAAATATATGAGGAAATGGGTTCTTGTATATTCTTCATTGTGTGACATGAGCTTTGCAACCCGAGAGACATTCAGTTCAATCAGACCATAAGGCAATAAATCTCCCATTTAGTAGTTATGTTATTCTATAGATACTATAGAATAATATTACACATTAAAACACTTGGTATCTTTTAACACTAGTGTTTTATTCATAATGAGTATTAAAGTTTTCAAGAAACAACATCTCCAGCACTCTTCAATAATAAATGTATTTTTATTATGTAATGTGTTTGTGCGAGTGGGATTAATTCTTTTATTTTGTAGTGTTAGTATAATTAAAGCTAGTGATGATATAATTGGGTATAAAGCTAGTATTAGTATTAGTAGTAGTAGTAATAATGGTATTAAGTTGGATAGTGGTACAAAAAGTGGATTCAGGGGTACGTTGGGACAACTAAGGGAGGATTGCTGTTCAACTAAACCGGAAATCAAAGTCATTACATCCGAATCTGAGCTTAAGTCTCAGAATGTCATTTATAATCATGAGAGAAAGGAAGTCTTTGCTCCTTATAGGATTCATTTAGGTTTGGAATGTAGATCGGAAAAACCTATTGATTTGGATTTTGATGGATTTCTTGTAAGTTGGGGTTTTGGTTCTTTTTTAAAGGAAGTTTTAGAGTTGGAGGGGGGGGGGGGGGATAGTTGACATACTTTTTTTTTGTAAATTGATTTGGGGAAAAAAATATTTTAATATAAACATTTTTTTCCTTTGAAATTGTTGTTTATGTTTTAAATTGGAATTGTATATCCGTATTGATAATTGCTTCGGTTTTAATTTCCTATATATGAAGGATAATAAACTCGATTCTGTGAAGACAAGCCGAAGTATAAATGATGTGGATGGGAAAGAATGCTATTCGATTATAGTGACATTTAGTACAACCCGAGAGGCAACTGGGTATTACAGATGTTGGAATATTAAGGAACAAGAAACCACAACAGATTCTATATATGTTTATGGTTATGGTAGGTTTGATGATTGTGTAATTGTTTTTTAATACAATTTAATTGCACAAACTAATAATAAATTGAATTCTTGTTGCTTGTAGGTTTATATATTTTTGCGGTAGGCAAAATTAATTCTTTGTAGATTGAACTCTCATTAACGAACGTTTTTCATTTGTATTAAAAATTTTCAACTTTGGTCAAACTTTACCATTTTATTAGTCACGCTCACAGGATGAATATGAAATATGTTTTATAATTTATTATTTGGTAAAAAAATATTTTAATATTTCATTTTAGACTGCTATTGATTGAAAGATGAAAACACTTATAAACCATGAATGTTCAAAACTCTACTTATAATTATGATGCAAATTTTTAAAAAATTAAAGATTTCGATTAGATTTTCTGCAAAAATAACATTTCAAAAATATATATGAAGAAATTTATGCACTTTAAATTTATTAGAAATACCAAAATTACCAATTAATTCAAATTTTTAGTTTTACAAATCCACTATGTTTTAAATAAATATAGGAGGAAGCCCACCTTACCTCTTACTTGCTGACATTGGTAAAGACATTATCGAAGTAAAAGCCAAAGCTAGTGATGAATTTGCTGTGCTTCCATGTGTAACAACAAATCCAAACATCTCTGTTGCACTATACAGAATTGAAACTCAGGTAAAGATTAAAAGGAAAAGTTTCCTTTCTTTCATCAAATTGTATCTTAATTCATGCAGATGCCTACCGTCTACCTAAATCCATATAGAAATTAATTAAATTTAATCTTAAAAATTAAACAGGATTTCAAACGGGTACCATTAGGTCCCCATTTATCTTATGACTCAAAGTCTGGGTTTAAACTCGCATTGAACAGAATTCCAGACCCTTTTGGCAAGTATAAATGCATAGCACAAAATTCTACTCATTTTGATGTCATAGTTCATCTTAAACAGACCCAAGGTACGTTTAAAAACGGTATTTTCTTGTAATTTGGCTTTCTGAGGCGATAAAAACTTTTTAAATTTTATTTCTGTTTCAAAATGCAATATTAATTTTTAAATTTACAATTTTAAGATGCACTTCCAAGACTTCATAGGGGTGAAATATTTGCGAATCAGCTCCCACCCAATGAATCTTCTATTGTCTGTAGTAGCAACTCAATAAAGCTTTCTTTACATTCTACCTCAAATTGTGAGACTGCTATTCAATGTCGACTCTTAGAGAAATGCATGAAAGGGGTAAGGGCTACTTATTTAAAATAAATACCTCTTTGTATTAAACAATAAGTTTATATAGATTAATTAATTAATTAGGAAACAAATTGTCCTCAACCATGCAAATGCTCATTGGAAGGGCATTTCTGCTCAAGATCTTTAAAATCGAAATACTTTGATTCAAAATTCTTCCTTGGAGAAGGCTGTGCAACTGTTTCAAAAAATGAAGACGGAGGTGTAGTCCAATGTCACTCTGATCTCGGAGAAGTAGCGCTTACAAGATATTTCACTGGGCTTAATGGACAAATAAGTGAGTTTAGAAGCTTAAAAGATAAAATGTAGAAAAATAGCTGAATATTTATTAATTGTTTTAATTTTTTGGTTTTTATAGTTGAAAATTGGCACGAGGCTCCTAAATCAGAGCTTTTACGAGTATCAACAGCCCTCAATGCAGATTTTGACACTTATTATGTTGGAGAGTTTGTTGATTTTGTTTGTATTGGCTCACGTTACTTGTTTTCTAGTGGATTTCAATGGAAAATTCAACTTAAGAATGGAACATATATCACAGCTAATGCCTCAGGTATGATTAAGGCCAAATAAGTCAAATAACTCAGTCGTAGTTAATTTAGCATGTTTTACAATTGTTGAGTTAAACTTAATTGTAAAAAATTAACAGAAATTACAACAAATCGAACAAAAACCATTGTTGAAGAAAAAGTCAAAATTAGAATTGGAATCCCTGAGCTGGACAATGTTGTTTGTATGGCTCCCATGTGGAATGAAACTTCATGGGTTAACTCTAGTCTTCATCTTCGTGTCCGTGGTAAGGAACCTTTAATTAATTTAAATTAATTAATTCTTAATTAATTCAATTCGGAAGTGCATTTTGTATTTCTTTAAATTAAATTAAAGACACTGTGCCACCAAAATTTCTCAATCCTGAGAATGTAACAATTTCTAAATACGTAAACGAGAAAAATGTAACGCTTATCTGCTCTGCTAAAGGATTTCCTCCACCAGATATGATGTGGTTGCGGAATGGAGAAGTAAGTAATTGAACTTTGATTCCTTTACAATTCAAAAGGGGTTAAGAACATGTTTTAATCTTTAAAAATACTTTTTTCAGGAATTCCGTTCTGAATTTGTCTTTGATAATTCACTTGGAAATACTTCAAAAGTATCCCTGACTCTAAAAGAGATTACAGACTCTGAAAATGATGTAATTTACACATGCAATGCAACAAATCCTAGAGGAACTGCCTTTAAAACATTTACTATAAGTGTTCGAGGTTAGCAATGAATTCCAAAAACCATTCAAACTATTCAACTTTTACTGTACAAGTTTCTGAAAAATGTATTTACTAAATTTCATAGATCATCCTTCTACCCTAATCTTTACCCTAACTGGGGTAGGACTTGTAATTTGCTTTGGAATCGTATTATTCGTTTCTTACATAATGCTTCGAAGAATGCAACAGAAAAAGGTACGTATACTGAGCATTCAATTGACCTAATCAGAACTTTTAATTTAATAACCCGGAGGACTATTCCAAGGGGAATTTAAGCTCAAAAGCTTTAAAATAATTTATTGAAATTTTTTTTTTAAATCGGGAATAAATATTTCCAAAGAAATCTTAAAAAACTTTTTCGTTTTTTACAGGCCGGATATGTGTTTCACTTCAGTGACTTTGACATGAATGATTTCAAGCAAGGAAACCCTGAAGCAGTTAAAAAATGTTCTGATGTTTCTGAAAAAGCCTTTTACCTTCCGTATGATGATACAATATATGAAATTAATGAAGATGATTTATTAATCGGTAAATTAAACATTTCAAACTAGAAATACTACTAATTACAATCAACTTTACAAATTACACACATTTTGAACTTTAGATTACGATAACATTCTTGGCCAAGGGGAATTTGGCGTTGTGCTAAAAGGACTTGTAACAAGAAACAACATTTCAATGCCAGTAGCCGTTAAGACTCTAAAAGGGAACGAGATGACTAATTTAAAAGCTTTATTATCAGAACTAAAGATTATGATGTATATTGGAGATCACAAAAACATTGTTAAATTACTTGGCGCTGTTACAAGGAATTTGCTAGAAAGTACTTGAATCAAAATCTATTAATTCAATGTTAAATTAATTCAGATAAAAATTTCAGAAGACTAATTGAAATGATAATTTTCAGAACGGGTTTTCGTAGTAGTGGAATATTGTTCTCTAGGAAATCTTGAGAATTATCTTCGCCAACATCGAACTACATTTTTTGACGAGTTTGACAATGGAAGCCCACAGGCTGATATAAATGCAACGTAAGAAACAGTAAATAACAATTTTTAAGCTCATTTTGTACAAAAAATATAAAAATTATGCCAATTTTTACAATTTTTTCAAAAAATGCAGGCTTCCAAGTTATGTACGAATAGAATACTTGGTAAGAACATCAGATCTCATACGATGGGGATATCAAATAGCCACAGCGATGGAGTACTTAGCAAACAAAAAAGTAATTCATGGTGATTTAGCACTAAGAAATACATTGTTGGATTCAAGCCAAAATATTAAAATTACGGATTTTGGCCTTTCTAAACATTTGTATAAATGCACAAGCAATTATGTGACTAAACGCAAAGTAAGTGCCAAGTATAGCCAATAATTATACAATGCACATAAATGTCACATCAATTTCCCTATATTAAACAAATACTTGTTCCTTCAGGACATTCCATTACCTTGGCGTTGGTTGGCAATCGAAACGCTTCAAGACTACAATTTCTGTACTCAATCCGATGTCTGGTCTTATGGTATAACCTTATGGGAACTCTTCAGTCTTGCTGAACTTCCTTACACGGGAGTAAGTTTCAATGCAGAATTTCTAAGGCAGCTTGGCAATGGGTACCGTTTAGATCGGCCACGATATTGCAATGGAGAAATGTAAGGTTCAATTAAATGATGCTTTTTTAATTAAAAAAGTGATTTTGATAAACCCGGAAGGAATAACATTATTCGTTTATTTCTTTTGTATGAAATAGATACAGTATAATGAGAGAATGCTGGAGAAAAGACTTATTTCAAAGACCGAGTTTTACAACACTAAGACAAAATTTTGCCCAAATGCTTGCACCAGGAACAATTGAATCTGACACTGAGTGTGAAATTGTATCTCAAAATGAAACAAATCATTTAAAAGAAGACTTTCTCCTACCGAATTCAAACGGTATTGATATCGAACTTGGAATTCTCAACACAAGAGTATAAAAGTAAAGCGAATTAATGGAAATTTATAGGCAGCAAAACAAATCATAACTTCATAACTGAACGACTTATATAAGAGCATTCCATTTACTGTGTGTATAAGACTAATTAAAAGGTACAGTCATTTTATTTGAACTTTTCTTTTTATTTGATAATATTATATATTTTTTGAAGCTTATTTGCTTCTTGTTTTATTCTTTTTTGTTTTTAATATAAATATATAAAATAAGTCTGTAAAAATAGAAAAATCTTAATAAAAATATAATTATTCTATACAGAATATGATTAAAATTAAAATATTTTTATTCCAAAGATTTATAAGTAGACCATAGTTGCATCTGGCATTTAAACATTTTCTTTTTTTTAATTTAAGTGTTTGTTAGGGGTTACACTTACCAGAAATATCTTTGAAATTTTTTAAAGAACAAAAAAATCGATTTTTAGCCCTAAATCCTAAAGCCATTCTTTTTTCATAGGAATAGAACCCATTATGGAAATTATAAAGTTAATAATTTCGAGAAAGTTCCCAAGCATTAAATCGCTTTCCTCCTCCAACTACAAAACCAACATCTGTTTACCATAATATCGAATGGTCCGACGACCGACCGTCCATACAATTACCCAAACCCTACGCTATTCTCTCTCTCTTCTCTCTCTGCACTCTGCTCTCTTCAGTCTCTTCCCTTAGTTTAGTTCAGAGTTTTATATTATACAGGCATTTACTAATAATAACAACTAATATTATATAACTACCTAACTATATGGCTATAATGTCATATTATTCTACTAAATATAATATAATAATACAGGTAGATATTTAGTAGAATAATATGACATTATAGTCATTCGTCGATTTGAAGCTTATCTTTTAACAAATTAAGAATTTGATAAGCACATGGAAATTAGTTATTATTAAGCGATTTTCTTCAAATTAAAAACCTTGGCTTAAATTAATTTTGAAAAGCGTATGGCGTTGATCATTTGTCGATTTTAGGCTTATCTTTCAATTAATTTTGAGTTTGATAAGCACATAGAAATTCTTTATTTATGAAGCGATTTTCAACAAATTAAAAATCATGATTTAGAATAATTTTTTTAAACGAATAGCACTATTCATTTGTCGATTTGAGGCTTATCAATCAACTGATTTCAAATTTGATAAGCACATTATTTATGAAGCGATTTTCTTCAAATTAAAAATCCTGTTTTAAAATAATTTTTAAAAACAAATAGCACTACTTTTTTGTCGATTTGAGGCTTATCATTCACCTGATTTCAAATTTGATAAGCACATTGAAATTCTTTAGAAGCGATTTTCTTGAAATTAAAAATCTGGGACCAAAGTAATTTTAAAGAGCGTATGCGTTGCCCATTTGTCAATTTGAAGCTTATCTTTCAACCGATTTTGAATTTGAAAAGCCAATCGAAATTCTTTATTTATGTAACTATTTTCCTGAAGTTAAAAATCATGGTTTTAAAAAATTATAAAAACCGTATGGCATTACCCGTTTGTCAATCTAAAGGCTTATCTTTCGAATCTGATAAG
>JAQGAA010001651.1:0-14928 GCA_034696425.1 Isotoma viridis | reverse complement strand
ACAAAAGTTCATTTAGTACATACAATATACAAACTAAAGTAGAAAAATAACGCGATCAGGCATCTACTAACTTGTATAGCGATATATAGCGTGTTCAATATTTCCTTTTTTAATGGAGTAGCAGAGATTCCCTAAGTAGATATGGAGTTGTAGGGCTAGATTTTTTATGGATAAAAAATACATTCGTTCATGTACAACTGTGTTTTTATTTATGCTCTTTTATCTTAAAAATACGTGTTGTATTTTTTGTAACATATTTTACTATATTTTTATTTAGGATTTGTACATATTGGTTTTATACCTGCGACTAACTTAAGTAAATTCAGCTAATACAACAAAATATTGTTTTTTCCGATTGTTTAAGACTTTTACCCGAATTCTCTTTAGCCGACCCGCTGCTACCCTTGACTTTAGTTCGTCATAATAATAATAACAATAATAACAATCATTTTGATTGTTGATCGTTCACTCGTATTTTTTGTATTACAAGTGGAGTAATATGTCCTTGCGTAATTTATTTGTTTTTCAAATGCAAAGGTTAAACGTTGAGATTAGGGTGGAAGGTGGAACATTCTTTGTAAGCGTGAAAAAGCACATTGAAAGGGATGTTTGATGCACTTAAGATGTTATGTATGTTACACAACTATTACCTTGTTTTACTGTTATTATCATTATTATGGGAATTGTAGTAATAATCATGAGAGTAAATTTAATGGTGAAATCGGTGAGGTGTGGATTGACAGAAAAAACCTGAAAGCAGTTGACTTTACAACTTTTACTAGTCTCTATAATAGTAAGTCTTAAGTCAAAGCTTGAAACACACTTACTGAAATTGCTATGATTTACAATCCAACTTCAAATACATTCCAAATTACTGTAAGAATGATATTAAATAATGTTAAGAAAACGAGTTGATAGAATTCTATAAAATGTAGTTATTTTGTATAAGAAATAATATTAAATGGTCATACCCTAATGACCTTTGACGTCTGTCTCTATCTTTCTAACAAACTTCTAAATCTGTCTAACTAAATCTGTCTCTATCATCTATCTATCTCTATTGACTATCCTTTCCTATTGTTATTATCATTATTATGGGAATTGTAGTAATAATCATGAGAGTAAATTTAATGGTGAAATCGGTGAGGTGTGGATTGACAGAAAAAACCTGAAAGCAGTTGACTTTACAACTTTTACTAGTCTCTATAATAGTAAGTCTTAAGTCAAAGCTTGAAACACACTTACTGAAATTGCTATGATTTACAATCCAACTTCAAATACATTCCAAATTACTGTAAGAATGATATTAAATAATGTTAAGAAAACGAGTTGATAGAATTCTATAAAATGTAGTTATTTTGTATAAGAAATAATATTAAATGGTCATACCCTAATGACCTTTGACGTCTGTCTCTATCTTTCTAACAAACTTCTAAATCTGTCTAACTAAATCTGTCTCTATCATCTATCTATCTCTATTGACTATCCTTTCCTATGTAGTTCTAATGGGTCGTTGGCCTTCTAAACACTTCTTCAATCTATGTATCTATCTGTCTATTGGGGTGACTCGGAAAGTAAAGTGTCAAGTAGCACATTGTTCATTCTTCGAACAGGCACTTGGAATACTGAAAGAATCACCCCTTTTCTGTGTACTTCTCTAACTACCCCTTTCCAACACACATTTTTCCGCAAAATCTGTCTCTATTGCTTTGAATGTTTGTGAAATCGTCCTCTGTGTATTTGAAACACACGATATTTTTCTCTCTTAGTAAACGAGTCGGCATCTCTTGAAATGCGCTTCTTCAATTTGACTCGTTCTTCTTCTAGGAACTTTCTCTCTGTCTCTGTCTTTCCTATATCCTACTGAATGTTCTATTTCCGAATGTGTCTGTCTATACATGTAGATTTTTAGGCATATTTCAAAAACGCTTTAAACCTAACTCTAACCTCAAACTATACATGGCTACTATTTTCTATTTCCCAAAGGCCCATTCTTCTTCTTGTTGAAAATTTCACATTTCTGGAAAGAACGGGTTTTTCAAAATATTCTCTTTCACTAGAATGCCGTTCTTTTCTCTGTCGTAGTTGTCTGTCATCTGTATATGTCTATGTCTGTGTGTAATCTGACTCCAATTTCTTACTGATACTGATTCAATATCTCTATACTTAATCTTAAGGAAGTAATCATAATGCTACCAAAGAGGGTTATACAAACTTTAGTCCTGTATTCAAGTCAATTCTTTAAATTAATTAGTCATAAGGCCACTACTACAACACGGCTTAGTCTATGTTCTATGCAGTCAACATTTTATAAAACTTAATACAGCTATAATATGTGTATTAATTAAGTTTTATATTTATTAGTGTAATTGTATATTATATGTATATCACATCATGCACTTCATTCCAATGCAGTATTATTACGTAGAGCAGCTTATTCTGCTGGCATCATTACAACATAGTATATATTATTGTATATGAGACCTTTCCGCTAGTCTGTGTGTGTGGTTGGTTTAAAGCTACAACACACTGTATGCATGCTACTACTGCCTTAGTCATCTTGATTGGAGAAAGTAGCTCATTTTTAGGTAAGTCAAGCTAGAAAGAAAGTAAATGGTCTGTAGAATTATTCCAGATGATTTATGGATCTCTTAGCGATGTGACAGTTGAAACTGAGAGATAAACTAAAGGCTGCATTAACAACACATAGCATTGTTGTTGCAGTTGCAGTTGGTTACACTAGTTACACAGAACTTAATGTATACTTTGTTGTACCAGTATAGCGTAGAAAAGTCTTATTACAACAGTTCTTTAAAATTAATTGACTTAGGGTCGACATTTCAAGTAAAGTTTCTCTTAAGTTGAGACTATTCCAGACGAGAAACCCTCTTCCACTGTGTTATTATTTTTATCACTGGACATTTAAGTAAAAAGGTCATTTCATGAATCAGATTTTAATTCAACTCCAACCATCCCAACCTTTTTGTTGTTTGGTGTAGAAATAAGAAAAATTTGGGAATATTATATAAAAAGAAACTAGGCGGTGTAAGTACTTGACATCCGGGGAAAATCAACAGATACCTTTATTTGTTATTAAAAAAGGAGAAAATTAAACAAAAACACGGGTTGCTTTTAAGTGCCCGTCTGTCAATTCGATTTTTTCGTTAAAGCCGACAGCATGAAGGCGGAATTGGTGTTAATTAAATATTTCATAGTAAAAGCAAAAGGCAAAGCCGCAATCATCAATCCTAAAGGGCATCTACATACATTCATGTATGAATCTATCAATCCACCCTTGCACCTTATTCTTTCCTTTTAACTCTATTATTACAATGTATACAGTGTTATTTCAGGAAAAACCTTTTTCTCGTGAATTTTTTTTATTATTTTGTTACACAACAAACACAGAGTGTGAATAGCCCTAAGCCATCATCATCATGTTGTGAAAGTTAGTAAAGGAAAAGTGAGTTCTTTGGAAATGGATCCATCTACTTCATTTAGAGACTCATTTAATATTAACCAAACTGTTGAGCACTACTGGATCCAATCTAAATGTGCTGGTTTGTATTTTCAAAGCTCACTCTTCAGAGTTCATACTTTCATTTCTATATATAGATATAAATACAGATATATATATACAGACTTTCACTTTACTGACACCACACTGACAACAAGAGTGGATAGATGGATTGTAAATGTATCAAAATGAATAAGGGAATGAATAACGACACAAAATCCCAATTTACTCTCACAAACCCATTTAATGAAATCTAAATCCAACAGGCAGCTACTTTACTCACTCACTCACTTTCACTACTCACCCTTCTCCATATTATATATTGTATTGGATAATGGTACGGGAATGAGTGGTGTGTGTATTATGCTGATAATATCATCTAATCGGTTAATTATACTTGAGTATATGATAAATTAAAAGGGCTTTTTTTCTTGCATGCAATCCAAAACTTGATTCTCAATGTCCCAAAGTAAATTATAAATTTCCATTCTTGTTCATTTTATTACTACAGTATGCAGTAGTGCCTTGAGAGATGGGATGAATAAATAAAGTGGAAATTGATAGGGCTATACAAATGCGATTCGTAAAATAAGCATAACAACCACGGCCATCGGCCAGCCCAATTCATGTCATCACTCATCAGGGACCTATATATATAGTATCTCCTTAGGTGACATACAAAACTCCCAGGAGAACTATACATACGTGTTAATAATACACATTAAGAACATACACACTTTTAAAAGAACCAAATACGTTATTTAATTCGTTTGTTTGATATCAAGGGAGTCTGCCTTGTGCAAGGGAGAATTATTTGTTTAGGCTTATACTTTTATAAGCAAAAATATGTCTGTCCCTTTTTGATGGCTGTCATTTCATTCAAGTAAAAATTCATATTAACTACTTCACTATGAATACACAAGTGGCAAATTGCATGAGTTGAATGAATATTATGCTATGAAAGAAAACTCCCAGAGGGTTAACAATTGAGTGAGTTTTTGGACTTTGTTTTATTTATGTAGTCATGCTTTTGTTAAAAACTGTTAACTATTTACTATAAGGTCAAGTGGTGATGTCAAAAATAGTCAATTTGAAACATTTATTTAGGTTTTCAAAAGCTAAATGTTTTGTTTTAAAATGCATTATTCATTTTTTTATCGAATGTTCTAAACTGGCAGAAAGGTCTCAGTATATGCTAAAATGTTTATAAGTGTTGTGTGTAGTGTTTGAATATTCTCTAGCTATTGGTTGTTAATACTTCATTGTAGTTTGCAACATTTTAATAATTCTTGTCTTCGCTAAAACTACTATTTTAGGGTTCGAATTAGTTTAGCATATTTACTAACAAGTAATCAGGGTTTCAGTAAGTATAAGTCATTCTCATTATAGATTCTTAAGAAGTTTAGTACTAAGTCGGTATTATTGGTATTATTATTATAATATTAGTGTCAACCATGGTGCAGAGAGTTTCAAAGTCATAATATGACAATGAAAAATTCTCTGGTAGAAAATCTAGTCTTCTCTCAGTATACTAAATTATGTGATCAACTCACTTTATCATTCTTTCGAGTGATATGAACTATAATATTATCCACACACTTTAATTCACTTATCTAGAGGGTTACATCTCTTTGTAATACTTCCTGCTCTTATATAACTTTTACGTACATTTTGGTATTTGTGGAAGTAATAAGAGTATGAAATCAACCGACTTTGGATTTGTAACCCTGTCTCTTTTCGTTGTGGAAAACTAGAAAGTAGTAGATACTTGGTTATATATTATTCATAAGAACAAGTCAAAGTCAACCTGTCTACTTGTACTTCTTGACACATTCAACATTATGTTGGGCACGCCGAAAATTAATTTTAATGAACCTTAGTCCTTTACAATTCTATCCTTAACTTCATGATATGCTCCACCAGATACGAGAAGAGTGGAAGGGGATGATTCGGTTACATGTCCAACTGACTGATAGTGAGTGAACCTGTCTCTTTTGAATTCTGAACAAACAAATTAAGGATATTAGAACTCACGACCTTTGAACTTTAGCTTGGATTGGTATTGATAGGCCAACCTATTACAACATTTAATCCGTGCATCTATCGCAATATCAGGCTTGCTCGAGATATATGTTACTCATATAAAATGAGTTATCACATAGGTTATTAGACCAAGACTAATGAAAACTAACCAACCAGACAGAATATAGACAGACAGGCAGAAGCTAGAGACAATGTACGTGACGAATTATCTGAAAGTGAATCATAAATGACCCTTGTTGCATGGCATGGATTCTTTGGGATACCCACCTTTTGGCTTTTGTAGGACTGATTCGGGTTTTTGGTAGATTATGGGATTGAGCTGTGGAACTTACTTATATTTAGCAGTTTTGAAGCAACATGCCATATACTACATAAAAAGCTTTTTAGCGGATTGGTCTTACGATGTGGTAACGTAGAAGAACAGTGTTAGTAGCATGAGTATACGCCTTTTAGACTTATATTAAAGGGAAATTGTTCCCTCAGAATAAAATGAAGAATTATGTAACCAGTAGTAGTCTTATATTATGTCCATATCCCTGATGAATCAAATAAAACCCGGGTATCTGACTCTTCTCTTATGTATGTCTCTCACAATCAGTTTGTTTGGTCTAATTTTGACCCTAGTCTCATCATTGATTCAGTTAATATTATTACTACTTCATTCTACAACCACACCACCATCACTACACCGCACCTTGATTACTCAACTTACCTACCTTTTTGGTAAAATCCACCGAGACCAGACCACCACGACCATAACCATAAATAAAGTAATGGTACCGATATAGAGGTATAAATACACCTAATACATTTATATATAGTAAACTCAATTTGCTTTGATTTTTATAAAAGTCAAACATAGAACCACACCTCCTCCATTCTGTTGGATACCAATTACTATTATAGTTTACTTTAAAATAACTTACCTCTGCTCCTGGTACTGCAGGCAACACATTGAATATTATGACAGGGTTAACTTGAAAACAGGAGTTTAGTCCAAATACAATAAAATTCATTATGCCCATTTTATACAATGCCCTATTGTATTCACATTTCAAGTCTCGATTTGTACCCTTTCTCCTTTAAAATATTATTTTACTATGTATAGCTTTATTTTTCTCCTTTCTCTAACATCCATTATTACAGTTAATTTATTTCAGGGCTGAATAAAATCAACGGGGAGCTATTCCAATTACTTATATTGGGATTACTTGATTCTTTATTGTGTCTGAAATACAAACAAATAATTTTATAAACGATTACCCTTTTTCAGAAACCCTTAATTAAAATCGTACATTGTTAACTTTAACACAATACGTTCTATTTATTTCGAGTTGTTTGTTACCTACAATACTGAATGTTTGTTAAAAGACTCCAGACAGGTTGACAAAACTTGTGACTTTCTTAAAAATAGTTTATTATTCCGTACTTTCTTCACTTTTGTATCATTAGATATTATATAGGATAACCCTTATTATACTAGAGTAATAAAAATAAGGAAGGTAGTTAAGAAATCCAATACTTCCAATTAAAGTACTTCATAAAGGTTATAATTTAGGTCAAAGAAATACTTAATAAAATATTTCTTTATAGGTAGAGCAGTTTATAAAAATTAAACTCCTGCTGTAAACTAAGCAATAAACTTTTTTCTTCATTCAGAAGAAATTTTAACTAACAAATTAGACACTAATTTAAAATGTAAACCAAAGCAATATTACGAGTAATAATTAAACTGCAATTATTAATTAAGCAAGAAATCAATTAGTATTTTGACTCAGTCACCTCTACCATTAGTATTATAATTGTGTATAGGCTATTTATACAGTAGAGAAAATTCGTTTTCATTCCTTAGTAGAGTCTTATTATGAATTGAGATAAATATAGACCATTCTATTCAAGCTTCTAGTCATAATCACCATGCACCCGATATTTTTAAAAGTATATAGTGTTGCATGTATATGATTACAAAATTATAGACTTTTCTCTATACACACTTAATTTAGTTTTTGACTATTCATGCAGGAAGGCTTCTTAGATTGAATCATATTGAACAAGCTTGTATTTACTGATACAGTTTATGATATTTAATTAGAATTTTTTAGTAACCTTCGAAGGAGACTTCGTCCCTTGAGAAAAAACTTGAAACTATGCATTATGATAGAAAAAGAAATAGGAGTAGTTTGATGAAACTTATTAAACCCATTTTAGTCAACCCGAAAACTCTTCTTTATAGCAGATTACACTAACGACACAAATACCTGTTGTGAAAGTAAAGAAGGTATAATTATCAACTGTTTTGGAAATTTAATTGCACAAGTCCACCAAAAACTGGTGTGTATACACTTGCACATATTATATGATGCACGTACGAATAAAATAATAATATTCATCCATTTAAACCATGTTGTATATAAAAGTGTATAAATGGCAGTGGCGAAAGTGGTTACTACACTTTCCCTATGCTATTAAAATACCAGAAATTTTGAAGTAATAATAGCGATGCAATTAAATTACATTATTCCAGTCCTTCTCTTATAGGGTTATTGACTAAAAGGAATTAAGTCGTCAGCTCCATTTCAAATATATTCGACAGCAATAATAAACGTAGGCATGGACCTATTACCTTTTACACGATGATATTGACAGTTGTCATTTTCTGATTTTATAAAGATCTAATACCAATACTAAATGGTTTAAACAATTCAAAAGCAATAATTAAAACTTTAACCATACAAAGTGAAATCAACTAAACAGCAATAATAAAATAGTTTAACAACTGATTGAGAACGATCAGGATGATGCAACTGAGAAAATAAATGTGTTCTATGCAAAGGTCCTCACGTAGTAGACTTCTTTGTAAATAAAGCAATAAATGTAATCACTGGAGATATTTTAGATGAAACTTATAGCAATACTAATAATGACTAATTGAAAACTATAGGATAAGGACAAACTTCGAATACGACGACGTGTAACTAAAGCAATAATTAGTTAAGGGGGGATGACAGCGTCGAGTGTAACTAAAGCAATAATTAGTTAAGGGGGGATGACTTCGACGAGTGTAACTAAAGCAATAATTAGTTAAGGGTGGGATGACTGCGTTTAATGACCTTTTGATGGAGATTGAAAACTACACACATTTTGGCCTTAGAATTTAAATTAAAAGGTATTTTGATTTCAGTATTTTTTTTAACTTCTGCAAGCGAATATTATAAGTGGTAAACTGATGTCATGTTGAATTTCAAAGATGTGATTTTGGCCCTTCTAGGTATGATTAAACGGGTTACTTGTGCTTTGAACTACAGAAATAATTTTTATGTACACAATGGTCTACACATACAATTACTTAAACACATGCACGCAAAACACTACACTACAAAAGGTAATTTTAATACTTATGAAAGTGTCCCGTTTGAAACAAAAAGCAATAAAAATATTAAACTGTATTCAGGGGATTTCAATAAATTCTTGAATTTGCTGTAACTGAAAGCAATAATAATATCGATCATTGAAAGCAATAAAATACAGAAATGTTATTCTTACTTTAAGAAACAAACAAATGGAAACAACGAAAACATACGTGTTTCTTTGTCTAAGGTTCCCGAAGAAAACGGCATTATTTGCATAATCCGGTTAAATGTGATCATGTTAATTTTGAAATGGTTTCGACCAGAATAGGAAACAGGAAGAGTTAAAAATACTTTGTTTCAAGATTTTGGAAGAAAATTTAATTGGTTTAAATAAATGTTAATTCTTTGATGTTAAATGTTCGTTCGTACATTGTTGTTAATTGTATTTTCCTGTAAAACATTTTTTGAATTATTTATTGTAACTCTGTGTTGTCACGTAGTCAATGTATGCTGCTACATGTAACATATTACTGATTCGAAATTAAATTGGTTTAAAATTGATTACCGCTGAAAATTGTTGATTGAATGGAGACAGTGTATAAGAAGCCACACTTGTTTGTTACCTAACCTTAATGTATTAGAATTACAAGCTAAAACTAAATTACGAATTTCCAATTAAAATCAAATAATTATTGTAAATTTACTCTAATTAGATTTAGCAGAGACGGCTAATTGAATTTTTAAAAGAAAAGAAATATTTGAAATTGCTCAAGCCATGTACACAGAAACTCTTTACACATGAAAATTAATATCCACTTCTTGTGGTATATTATTGAAACGAGTATAGATGTTGTATACGTACATGAAGTAACAAAAAAGGCATTCCTTAGCTTGGCCATTAACTGGGAAAAGACAGGACATATCATCATCATTATTAATCTTTTGACTGATGATTATCCTCGAAACTCCCGACAATTTGGACTTTGGATTTTAAAGACAAAAATCGATTTTTGAAATAAATTAAAACTATTGAACTTTTCAAATTAAAAATTTCAACTGTTTCTGCTAAAAATTAAATAATCTTACAAATAATGGTACTACTATTATGTAATGTCTCCTATGTAGTAATTTAATAAGGTTTCCATTCGTAATGTTGTATTATTAAGTACATCTATTCTATGCCTATATTGGTCAATGCGTAATCAGAATCAAAAAGATATAAATCAATGCAAATAGTTACACACACTCCACACTAACTAAATTACTTGTCAATAAATATTGTAAAAACTGTCCGGAATATTTTCACTCGTCGAAATTACATATTTAAATATAAAAAATTATGGTGCATGAAAGATAAATGATGAAAGGTAGATGGTAATACGTATTAGTATATATTAGGTGTGTCATATATGTTCGAAATTTGAGTGTAAAAAATACAATTGTGTAAACATTCGAAAAAAAATTTGTTGTTAAATTATATAATATGATGGATCGATGAATCGATGTGGCTTAACTTAAAATTTAATAAACTGTCTTCACACAAACAACATTTAACTAAATCATCTGTAACACACCAAATAAGATATTTAAAAGCAATTTTAGTATGTAATTGATAAAATAAATTAGGCAATATTTATAAGGGTTAAAGTGGAAAAATTAAATTTTAAATTTAAATATTATTTTATTTTATAATCCCCCTTTGTTCTTCTATTGAATGTATTAATTGTAATAAATATACGTATATTCCTATAATATGTGTTACATGTATGTGATTTCTTGTAGCGAAAATGTTGAAAAAGTATATAAGTTTATGGACAAAATTAAACTTTTTTTGTTCTGCCTAATGTTACATAGAGTGTTGTACTAACTAACCTAGGTAATAAAAACCTATTTAAAACTCTCTTATTGATATACATGTGTTTATCAATGATGTTGAATTGTACACACGAGACTCTGTGTATATGCTGGTTAGTATTGATTGTTCTTCAATAGAATTTTTGTATGCTATGGATTATTTTCGTAAAAATAAACTGTTGTGATTAAAATCTGTGAAATTTTTTGTTGTATCTGAAATGAATTTTCAAAGTTTTGTTTTATTTTTGAAAACTGATTCATCCATTCATCCTAAAAAAAGAAAAGGCCTCATATTACTCATTTTAGACTATTTTTTAGCTCTCGACTGTTTCAAGGTAAAGCGGAAAGGGTATTACCTAACCCACAGTAGTGCCAACAAAAAGCTCATTTTACAATGAGTTTAATGTCCCTAGGGAGTGCAATCCACGTTGAAGCAGGCAGAGGTGGAAATTTATACTACCTAACAGGTAGGTTTTGTTTTCCAAATTTGAAAAATTAAAATTTCATACTGCGAGTCTGACTACACATACATCCAGCTTGGTTATATGCCTTACCAGTGGCAGGTTGATAGTGAAAATTATGCTCACCTACCATTTTTGGCTTAGAATCAACCTACCTGCCTAGTTGGTCCGTTTACTGATTTGAATTATTAAGGTTATTTATTCGGTCATACAAACGTGGATTTGAAAGGAAATGCCTCCGTGGTTGGTTGTTTTAACCTTAAATTTTTTGTTGTATCTGAAATGAATTTTCAAAGTTTTGTTTTATTTTTGAAAACTGATTCATCCATTCATCCTAAAAAAAGAAAAGGCCTCATATTACTCATTTTAGACTATTTTTTAGCTCTCGACTGTTTCAAGGTAAAGCGGAAAGGGTATTACCTAACCCACAGTAGTGCCAACAAAAAGCTCATTTTACAATGAGTTTAATGTCCCTAGGGAGTGCAATCCACGTTGAAGCAGGCAGAGGTGGAAATTTATACTACCTAACAGGTAGGTTTTGTTTTCCAAATTTGAAAAATTAAAATTTCATACTGCGAGTCTGACTACACATACATCCAGCTTGGTTATATGCCTTACCAGTGGCAGGTTGATAGTGAAAATTATGCTCACCTACCATTTTTGGCTTAGAATCAACCTACCTGCCTAGTTGGTCCGTTTACTGATTTGAATTATTAAGGTTATTTATTCGGTCATACAAACGTGGATTTGAAAGGGAATGCCTCCGTGGTTGGTTGTTTTAACCTTGTTGAATAGAAATTGGGAAAGCAAACCCACCAGTGCAAGTCTATAAAAACTGATTTTGATACCAGTTGCTACTTCAAACTTATTTTATTTCCCAAGTACAGAATGAATACACCATATCATTATATACATACCATAAGAAATGGAACGTTAGAAAATCTAGTAATGGCGTTCCTGGCGTTTTCAGAATAGGGATTTTCATACAAAATTTTCCATTGCCACTGACGCAACGGTTGCATTTCCATCCGTGCGAAGTAACCAGGTTTTAACTAAAAAATTCCCAATACCAAAAGGATTTGGATTTTGGATTATATAGTATGAAGCAAAAGCTGTTAGACGATCGACCAAAGTATTACAATTACATCTATTGCGTTATATATAATAGTAAGATATAAAGGAAAGATAAAATAAGTAACTTCTAGAATAGTATTGAATGGCACAACCAGTGCCGCATACACACACTTTGAGGTTATGCAATATGAATGAATGCTGCGTATCAAATAGAATCTCGGTGAATTGATTAAGCTTTTCTGAGTGGAGAGAAGTTGATGGCAGAGAGAGGGATGATAGTAAGTTTTACGAGGTTTTATGGTAATATCCAGCTGCACTAACCAATAATATCCAAAATACAGGAAGTGAAATATTCCATCATACACTATTCAATATAGAGGACACTTGGGTTTCATGGTTTAAATCTGATGGATGAAAGACGGAATGGGATGAGCACCACATGGGATTGAGTGCTTTTTGAAAACTACTACTGGATGGAAGTCGTTTAATTTCGACGAATTCGAGGTATTTTTCAATTGCGAATTTACAAAGCTTTTAAATTTTAAAACTTTTCAATTCCTTCAAGTTACATGATTACAGTAGTAGGAATATGGTTTTTTGTGGAACATTGTGTTTACAGAATTTTTCCCTGTATGCCTTAGTATTTTAAAGTTAAAAATTTTGTATCGAAAGCATTTCCTCATTCTTTGCCTAGGTTTTACAGTATATTTTTGCTAGAAAATAAAAAAGTATGTTAAATAATCCTTCAATTATTTTATTCCTGGATAATTTTTTTTCTAAAATATTTATGGTTTTTTCAATTGTATTTCTAAATCTTCACAACAGGAAAAACCCTAATAAATAAATGAATTCATTCAGCTGCTAGTATAGCTACAAGTTTATTGAATTATGTCAAACTTTCTAACAGTATCGAATACTTGTTTTTTATACAGTGGCCTTTATATATAAATAAAATCTACTTAATAACTCCCTCCCTCCGACAAAAATATTATTATCTTTTGTCTATACAATTATAACAATGCGTATCCAAAATTTGAAATCAGATAGGAATGTAACATTGCATTACCAAGCGTCATCACCATTCTTCCTATCATCTTAAGATATTAAAAACTGATAAGGCACAGGTGGACGAATATGTAATATACCAAAATCTACTCCTATCAACTATTAGACAGGTAATTGGGATTTGTACCTTCCGCATTCAACAGTAGTGTCATAATTCCATCTAAGTCTTTGCATGTAAAGATGGACTTCGTCAATATGAAATCATAATGTCGATTTTAATACCTCTCTACAACTATCAAATGTCATCATCACGAAAGTGACATTCACCCGTCTTCACTCTAGAATGGAATCGAACAAAACGACCTCATATTTCTGTATATATCAAGCATAATAAATAGCATATCTCTTAAACATCTTACACTAAACAAAACTATAACACATTGCATTACATAACACGTGCACTCACATATCTAGCGTAACGGCATGGATATCTGATGACGATAGTGGTAGTAGTCTTGTCTTGTTACTAGAAACTTTTTTTATTGAAGAGAAAGGACCTGACATCAGCTAACTTTCTCTGACTGTCTGTGTCCAAAGTTGAAGTCTGCCACTGTCTGTTGTTCTCAATGTAATATTGTTGAGATGGAGAGAAAGTGTAAGAAATAAGAGAAACAGAATAGAAAAGAAGTTGAAGGTCTTGTATTAAAGACGTCGTCATCATTCTCTTCTTCTTGTAAGATATTGAATTGGTCGACTTGAAATGCCCATGTCCGTTTCTCAGGTTAGTTTAGATGGTCCAGATGTCATAATCGAATTGAAAAGGATAAATAATTAAATTTGCCATCTGTTGCATTGCCTACGACTGCCACCGTCGTCGTGTACTCTCTCTTGTTCTCATTTCTAGCAAAACTCTACAACTACAATATATACAGTCCTTACTTTATAATATTACTGGTGAAAGGACATCATCATCATCATGTATGGACATCATGGATTTGGAACATGAGATCTGTATATAAAATATATATACCTGTATTTCACTATTATTTTGCAAGCTCGAGAGACCCAACTCAAAAGTATTAAAAGGCACCCGTCGAAACATAGACCCGTTATGATCATTATTATCATCATCATCCAATATTACATTCTACTTGTGCTTGTCAGTACCGAGTAGCTATTTTATTGACAACACGTTTGGTCCTTTTCCCATCATCAACCAAATTTCATCTCCTTTGTTCCCTTTATTGATGCTTTTGAAAGCAACATGTTAGCCATATTGTATTGTATATACCTTCAATAATAAGATACTATATTACAAAAGGCATTGTTACCGACGATTCGGTATAATATATGTGAGAATCATATATTATTATATAGAGGGTATCTTCCTCTTGTTTTTGTTTCGATCCATCCTGTATGATTATTTTGGATATATTTGATGGAGGAACTATGGAACTGCAATATTCCAAAACTCTCTTGTTTCTCTCATCAGATTAGCTTTGTCTCCCTCGGAACAATACAAAATACAACTCGGTCATGGCTTTTCACAATACAAAGCAGAGCTAGCGATCAAACAGGTCATTCTTTTATCAACATCATTCTTCTATTTTATTGCTATGTACTC
>JAQGAA010001650.1:0-14937 GCA_034696425.1 Isotoma viridis | reverse complement strand
TGAATTCTGATAAGTGTTAAAGTAAAGAAAGAGTCATGTAGTTTAGAAGATTTTATTCTATAGTGCGTTTTGTGTACGCGGCATACATCTTATCAGCTTTCGACTTCCTTGGATGGATAAAGCTTTAAGATTTCTTTACTGCATGTAGTTATTTGTTAGTCCAGTCAGGTTGAGACGTTGGATCGTGGTCGTAAAATAATATCTTTTTGCTGTCTGATACTTTTAGTTTTTACTAGGCATTAATACATTACTATCTTTATTGCACGTACTATCGGGTACTGTAATAACGAAACGAAACTCTCAACTCTGTAGTCTCAAATATCTCTGACGTGATATCCTAGAATTTTCTAATTAGCTTCTGTTTGACTTCAGAAAAGTTGCATGAATAAATCAGTCTACCAGGAGTATGGAATTAGGTATCACTTTATGGCTGTAAAATAAGCAAAGTGACAAGCGTCAAGCACGTACCTAATTTTATTGAGAGTGAAAGTTTTTGCAACTTTCTCTCCCAGTAGACTATGAAATAAAAGATCAAGGGAAAAGGGAAACCATGGATGGAGAGAAGAATTAATAAACTGGGCATGACAAACCCTTCTGTGTTAGGCGTAGTTCTTGAAAACTATGATAATTAAATATAGAAGGATGGTAATTACAACGTGAGATAACTCTCATGTAATGCAATGGTCCTTTGTGGATGATATTTTGGTGGTGGTATTGGTATTAGTTTTATGGTAACTGTTGGCCATATCATTAGAACACAAGATATTGTAATCAAATTATTAATGTGTTCTACTTTATGCATGCAAAAAGCTTATTAGAATAAAACTAACTGGATCATCTAATCTACTTAACTCTGTGTGTCAATAGTATCAGTGTTGTGCGTTGTGTATGCATAGTTGTGTTGTAATAAATACGAAAGGATTAAAATTGAAACATGATATGGTTGCTTTTTGCGGCATTTGTGGGTAGAAAGTACGAACTAGAAATGGAATAAGTATTTCGTGGAAGTGGCTTTGGCGTGGCGTCACGGCGTCAGTTTAGTTGGTCACAAAACCACAAATCAATATATTGAATTGCTCAAAAGTTGCTGTTTTACTTGGATAATGGATATGATATGATATTTTATTCTTACGCTTACGTAACATTTATTTTTGACTGAGTTCTGTAACTCTGTTTTTCATATTTGACAATTTTGTTTTAAAACTAGTGGACAGTGGTAAACCTTTAATTTTATCTCTTTCTAGAAATAGGTTTAAATTAGACCAAGGGAAGTTTCTGCCAGCCTAATGCTTTCGCAAATATTTATAAAATGAAAATTGTGATTTTATTATGGAGCACGAGTAATGAGAACTGCATGTAAAATCTAACTTTTAGAAGTTAAGCAGTATACAAGTAAAGCAATGCCCGAAAAATGTAACATTACATAATACATAATATTGGTACCATCATTTCTATAAAGTCTATAATGACTCTGATAGGGTTATTATACTAAAGATCAATAAGTTTTAAAGCTGATTCAAAAGAATATTAGTAGTAGCACCTCACAAGTCACTAAATTATAATTTTATGACTTTGGACTACACAATGCCATAAAATACGCTTTTGTAATATTATTAGCTTGATGTAAAAATTAAGGTCATGATTTATAAATCAATGAGCACCTTCCAAAAATACGACTTGTGTGTCCGATGCGATGTTATAAAGCAAAATCAGGGCATGCATGTGCATAAATTAAGTTTCCCCTTACTCTTTGATTCTCTTTTTATTTTAGGATAGCCGCAGCTCACGAAAGTTGTATAGGTTATAATCAGGGCATTGTTTTATCCAAAGATAAGGGTGGTGGTTCGAAAATAAACTCATTTCTAGAAAGTAGTAAATACCGTTGTGTACGGTATATTAAGATGAAACCTAAATCCGAATAATTTACATATCGACCTATGCATGTGACATATTATTAAGGGTATTTATTATCCTGACATTAAATGGCTTCGCACATACCTATATTCAATCGCATAATAAAATCAGACCAGCATTTAATGATGGTTGTATTTGTATAATACAACTTGTATTACGGTTTTATGGCCTGTATCCGGTCATCTTACATACTTAAGGGCGTGTGTGTGTGTGTTTGATCCCATTATGCTAATGATCTTTTATTTGTGCCAATTTACAGTGAGCAGAGCATATCATCGGCCCGTGCTTCTGTGATGATATATGATGAACCGAATAAAAAATGGGTACCGAGTGGCAGTTCATCAGGGCTGTCAAAAGTTCATATATATCATCACGTCGTCAACAACACGTATCGAGTAGTAGGGAGGAAATTACATGACCAAGAAGTGGTCATAAATTGTTCCATTCTCAAGGGTCTCAAGTATAATCAGGCTACTCCCACATTTCATCAATGGAGGGATAATCGACAAGTATATGGACTTAATTTTAGCAGTAAAGATGACGCCGAAGCTTTCGCATATTCAATGATGCTGGCTGTCGACGCGCTCAATAATGCAACTCCTGGACCTCCAAGATTGCCTATGAATGCAATCGCTCCGCCTGGACCACCTCCTAATAACCATCATCCACATCCTCCTCCATCTCATAATAATCATCATATTAGTGAAGAAGATATGGGATATCGAACGATGACGAGAGAAGATATTGCTATAATTACAGAAAGACGTATGTCTCAACCTCAACAGCAAGGTAAATTTCTTTCATTTACTTTTTACTTGGAAAAGTGAAGTTCTATCTTTCGGAAAATTGGTTTGGGATACTTGCCAAATTACTTTCCCGTTTTTGAAACGTGAATGATTCAACTTGATAGATACTAGAATAACATAAAAACTTTTCCTTTTAATCTATTGACGTATTCGCAAATGGAAATAGAAATAGATTACCAGGAAAACTTTCACTTTCTAGGATCAAAGTTGTTTAACTTCGCTTTCTTCTTTCTTCTATTTTAACAGCTTCTCTTATAGCTCAGCTATGCTTATCCCGTTTATTTAATCATTCATCTAAGGTTTATTTATCATTTAATCTTTTAGCTAAGGTTGTTGGAGAACTTAATTTTATGATAATATAATATTATATATAATGTTGTAATGATATAATTTTCAGTGGGAACACTTCCTTCACTTAGTAGTCCTAACACCCCAGTTGTTGTGCAAAATCAAGCTCCGCCAGGACATCATCGTACGAACTCTGCTCCGCAGCCCCCTCCACCTCCGCCTGCGCCTGCACCTATGCCTCCTCAACAAGGACCTCCAAGTGCTGGACCACCCCCTCCACCTCCACCAATGCCGAACGGGCCACTTTCTCGAGGTGGGGATCAAGAAAATGGATCACTAGCTGCAGCACTGGCTCAGGCTCATTTAAGAAAAGCCAGTAGGCCTCAGCCAGATGCAATAAGCACAACAAGTACGTCAAGTAGCAGCAGCAGCGGAAGTACAAGTAGTGGAAGTCTTTATGGTACTCTTAGAGGAAGTCGTAATGGTATGGGGGATGGTCCTCCCCCAGCAGCCGCAGGTGGTGGCGTCTCACTAATGGATGAAATGGCCAAAACTTTAGCCAGACGCAGGGCAATGTGCAAAGAAAATTCTGCTCCTAATCTACCGTCTTCGCAAAATACGTCTGTCAACAGTCAAGTAAGTTATTCTACCAAAAATTATTTTCATCATATTTTGTAAATTAATTCAATTTTGAACCTTTATTCAGGACGAAGAAGACGCTAAAACTAATATTGCTAATGGAAAAATGAAAGAATCACCACCCTCGCCAAAAACGAACCAACGAAAGCGAACTGGTTCAGATACATCGTCAGGTATTGTTGTCAACGGTGGAAGCACCAATGGATACGATAGCGAATTAGAGTCTTTAAAGCAGGACATCCTTAAAGAGGTTCGCAAAGAACTGTACAAAATCAAAGCGGAAATTATTGATGGTATGGGTTAACTCTATCCAATGTCTCCATTTCACTGAGCAAAATCATAATTTGTGTATACATTTTTAATTTATTTCGTGTATTGCAGCCATAAGGGTGGAGCTGAATAGAAGATAAACGTTGACTGAGGATTTGACTAATCTGGAAACAAAATCTGAAATATTCAATGAACTCTCGCAATTTACACGTGGAAGTATATCCTTCTGAATAAGACCGAGTAAAAAACATAGAACTGAAAATTCCGCTAAACTTACAACTTACTTAGATTATTCGTTGTTTCGAGTGTGTGTAATAAGTGAATCAAACCTATTACAAGAGCCAGTATTTCCATGTTTTCTGATTTAATTGCAAAAGCATAATTTGTATTCTAATCCATAAGTCTAGCGTTTTTTGCCTAGTGTTAGTTCCTAGTGGCAGTAACAAGTGACACCTGAAACGCAAAGCATTTACAGTTTAATGCTAGCTAGCTAACGTAGTATTAGTAGTATTCAATTTCGATTATGTATAACTAAATATTGGAAACTATGACTCAATAATGTAGGTTTTCGTAATTTTTAGTAACGAATTTCTAAACTTAGTCTTTATCAATCTGTGTTCCTGAATAGTTCAGAACTGTTCGTTATCCCTCAAAAACTGCAAGAGGACTTTATTCATATTTTTATTAGAAGCGATTCTTCCTGGTGTTTCAGGGTAAAATATTCCAGATTTATGATCTTCCGTAGTAACACCTATCCAGGAGTCATTGTGTCGTCATTAGAATTTCTGCAGTAAGCGAGGCACAAACGCAATGATTGTTTGCTTTAATTTATGTACCTTAGGTTCATTTGGAGTTGCAAGTTATGGTCAACGGTTACTTGTCATTGACATTTATCATCAGTTGTTCTTCCATATGTGTCAGTATTCCTTAGTTTCGTATAAAAATACAAATACAGTGCAGTAGTAATTTATGTCAAATATCTCATTGCTGCGTTAATCAGCATGTCAATGTAAAAAATGATTTTTAAGTAAAAAAAAACTAGTATTTACTTAATGTGCTACAGTTTAGTACAGTACTTAGTTTGTGGCTAAGTGTTAGTTCTGCATTATTTTAACGAAAATTGTACGTGTAGTGTGTTCATATTACAACATAACAGCCACTTTAGAATTGCTGATTTTCTAAAAAAAATAATTTATCGTTCAATGCCAAAAATATAATTACTTTAAGCATAAAAATAAACTGAATAAGCTTGTTAATATATAAGCAGTTTTAAATCTAATACTATTTATACAAGAAATCTAGAAAGGTTCTAATGCGTGATGCATTTATATATGTACAGAACAAAACTATGACTGTCTATTACTAAAAGATTAATGTAATATTATATAATGAATTATTAATTATGTTATGTATCAAAACTGCAATGTCAATTAAGTGTAAGTAGGAAATTTTTCCCAGACCTTATTTTTCTTTCAACCAATTTGTTTAGATGTGTTGACCAACAACTTTTGATCTTGAAATTGACATTTATTATCTAGTACTATTATATTTATTGCGAATTCTCAGTTGGCTGCACACAGGCTGCCAATTTACTGTGTTTTCAATTATTCCATGCATGTAATATAACTAATAACTATAGAAAGCAAGATTATCATCACATGCTAATCACGTATCCATCCTTTTTGTAGACTTAATCGTTTTCATTGTTACTGCTCGAAACAAACGTTATTTATTTGAATTTGTTTTCGCTTTTCTTATTAATACTAAATAGAACCTATTTATATAATAGGTGTACTTGATGAAACTGTACTACTAGATAACGTCGTACTTTTTGCAACATAAAACAAATTTTGTTTCTTTACAGTATTATTGAAATTGTTTTGCAATTTATTTCAAGCTGCTCAAAATTATTGTTGATATATGTGCCGTGTTTGTCAATGCGTCATTTGTAGCATGACTGTGCTTTTTAGAAAGTAGAACAAAAGAAGTAATGCCAGCTTTTGCTTGTGTTATCACATTATCAGTCATCTAGTAATTGCCTGTATATTAAGTCTTTATCATAGTTCGTGAATTTAAGATGAGTAAATTGAATACTTGACCTTAGATGTCCATGTCGTGAAGGAATACTTAGGAATTTATGTAGATGATTTACCAATTTAAAAATTGTTATCTGTATATGATATTAGTGATTAAGGAGTCGTTAAATCATGGAGAATCGCATATTAACGTAAATTTACGAAGTTCGTAAAACATTATACAGAAAAAATGATTATAGCTAGTTAATTATAAGTTAAAGCAAATTGTGGGGATATTCCTACGATGAATTGCTACTTTTGCTCAAACAGAGTGCACAAGAGTTATGGGAACTGTGAAACTGGACTGGACTTTATTGAAATATTGAGAATGAGATGAAAATTGAGGTGTACTGATACTGATTACTATTACTAAACCATGGTAGTTAATTCGAGAAATTTCGCATTTTATACAATAATTTTATTTTGTTTAGTTATTAACCCTAATGTAAAGTATTGTTCAAAGATCAAGCAATACAATTCTTAAGAAACTAACGGGAGATTTAATCTTAAATCTTAATCGAATCAAATCACTACCAACTACTGCCGTTTTACGTTATTGATCTTAATAACTCTGCCACCCAAATCCCTACCCATAAGATATAAAAGGTTTTGTTTTCTAGTTTTCGTTTTTCGCATTCATAAAATTATCTCCTATTCCTATCGTGATGATTGAAATCGCTTCCACGTATCCTGCCGTGTGTATCACTAATAGTTAAGCCAATTCAATCGTACGATCGATCGATATTGGACTTTGAGGTAGGATTCCACCGCCGGAATCGGATTTACCAAGCTAGAAGAGATGGATTTGATATGAGTTTTCGGAAATGAACTTACAAACGATCAAGAACAATTTTTTACTTTTGTAAATCGCATCTCGTATACATCATTATAGATAGCAGAAAATTCTGTTAATTCCTTGTCGTACTAGGGTATATGTCGTTTCCTTACAAAATTGATGGATGTTTCTACCACACATTTTATTACATTATTATACTTGAATGATTGATTCGGTTAGAAAGTAGGTAAAATAACAAATGATAATGAATGAAAACTATAAACTATTCCTACAGTTAAATCATGAGATGATCTTGATATAATTAATATTATGACTTTTATGTAGTGTTTTAAGTAGAAATAACTTTTACATAAGTCTTGCAGTTTTACACGTACAGCGTTACTACTTTACTAAAAATAAATATAAACCTAATGAAAACACATATTATGCTCTAATTACGAATCTTGCAGGAATTTGATGAGATCTCTGCATGCTGGACATTAAAAGAAGCGAAGTTGGTTAGAATTAATCGAATAATTTTGTGAGTTATCAACAAGTTAGCACAGTTAGCCGTATGTATAAGATGTGTAAAGATGCGGATTAATGGGAAAGGTCAAATCTAATTGTACTTTAATTGTTTCCAAAAGATAATACTCTTTCCGAAATTGTATAACTTAATGTATAGAGTGAAAGCATTCTAGATGTTTAAAATAGATAGACGTACTATACTTTGATAGTCATCTCAAACAACTAGGATTTTTCATACATTTTGCATGATGAATCAATAATAAAATTATAATTTTGATGAGAATTTCTCAGCTTTTATCTTAAAGTAAAGCGTCAAACGTTATAAGTGTATTGAATGTTTAATGTATGCTTGTATTGTATTGGTTTCCTGCATAATTCAAGGTGCTTAACCCAAAATCCCAGAATAATTGATTTTACTGTGCCAGTTATTGCAACATTTTTGTTCAACCCTGCCAATTAATTATCAATATTAGACAACACAACTCACCGGTGCAAATAAATGCAGACGGTTTCATTCCAAATATTCTCTTTCGATCTCCGTAAACTAGACTGACTCTATGTATGTCCGTTTTCGTTTCTACTTGGATGTGTAATAGATAAGTTTCTAGGTGTTTCGAATCAATGGTGTCGTTTTACCTTGTAATTCTTACCTTTAAGATTAATATGCAACTTTTCCGTTATTACTCTTAAAGCTGCTTCCGTCTTGCGATTTACTCATTCGCCAATTTTACTTTCTTTACGTAGTAGCTAGGTAAGTTAGTATTGTATTTTACTATATGGCAATGTCAATAACTATTATGTACAGGACCATTTTGGCCAAGATAATGATTTCAAAGAAGTGTAACTGTGTGCAAGTGTAAATCTACAGGTAAAATGCTACTATTCGAAAAAAAATTATTATTATAATCGTAGTTAATTTCCCATTTCGTTTATTGTTGTATGTAACATTTTGCATATAAACTTATCCTACTGCGTTATAATTAACGTAGCGTATAATACATATGTAATAAGAGGCGATATATTATTGAATTCTATGTCAGCTCCGCGGTTGTACTGCTGTACATGCGATTTACTATAACATTTAATATTAAGAGTACTTATTATTAAATTGAGTTAATTCTTAACGAGTACAGCGTGAGTTTTTACATAATATTCGTTTTATTGATTTCTACACCAAAGACATGCACACTTATCGTTCGCGATGAACATCAATAGATTAGATGCTGTTTGCGATTCCAATTCATTCTAACAAAAAAAAAACAAAAATACTACACGAATTGCGATTGACTACTACACATACAAAGAAACGGCCTCACATATACAGGTAAAAGTACATTCAATCGACCTAATAACTATTTGGGTACATCAAAAAGAAAATTGAGTCAATTGACTTTTGTGCAGCTCATTATCACGGTTTGGATAACGAATATTGTTCTTGATTTTTAGATCTTACATGAATTTTCCTTTCAAATTTCAAAAACAAGACATTATTCGATTTAATTTATAAATCCATTTAAGCTTTGTGTCATTTTGCACGCTTCTTTAACACACTGACGTCGGGGTCTAGATTTTTTTTGTGTAAAAACACAAGTTAGAACTAAAATTTTTTATGAGTAAAACGAAGTCAAATCAGCATCCCTAGATCGTCCACCACTGTACCCACTTGCCCCATTTCCTTCCTCAACTTTCTTTCGTTCCGCCGATGGTATTTCGACAAGTATCTCGTAAGTGTAAGACCCTTTTTCATTTCCTTCAACACCGATGTAGCAGCATTTATGGGAAGGATGAATTTTCCCGTTGACCAAATCGTCCCCATGTTGGAAGCGTCCAATGAACAACGGTTCTCCCATTTCAGATGATCCTCCTCGGACAGCATTATTTACCGGAACCCCATGACTAGATTGAATCCATTTGACATGGTCCGGATCAGCCACTAATACCTATTTTAATCACATGAGGATCATTCATCAATCATAGGCATAGGAATTACACAAATGTATATTATGAATCAAATGACTGAGTTAAACAGTTGGTACTAGTAAAAAAGTCTCACCTCATATGCATGTTTAATACGTTCGCCTCCACCCCAAGGCAGTGACGCACATGATACATCAGGATCTGTACCTGGAGGCGAATATTCATACAATTTTCCTGGAGTAACGGAGCTCTGATGCGGTGCACGAATAACATACAATTTGACCCCACTTTGCTTCCCACCAACAACTGCATTATGGGGAAAATTTCCATTTTGACATGCAACCCATTTGATCTTTGGCCTGTTTCAAAATTACAATTTCATATATTTACCACTTAGATTCAAAACCCGTATTGTCATAATTAAAAATGAAATATGTTTTAGTCTTTTTTGTACATTGACTTACCCAAATTTACAATTTGCGGCATGCATCTTCATACGGTCCCCTATATCAACAAAAGTGCAACCTTCTTCTGTGTAAGGGCATGTAAGCTGACAATCCATGAGAATCCCTTCCATGAAGTAATTTCTCCCACCAGAGAAAGGTTGCCGACAAAGACCGCAGCTTGTAAGTTGAGTTCGGCACTGATCGCAAACGCTGTGACCTTGAATACAATTCCATATTGGGGGCATTGGAATTCCTTGGCATACAGGGCATTCCAACATTTTGATAATCGCATCTGATGACCCCAACTCTTTGATTTCGCAACTGAAAAAATACAAAATTTTACACCTATGCAATACACAACTACACCCTGTGTGCACTAAACCACTATATGCAAGCCTCCTGCTAAGTTTGTGGCTGACACTGATAAGTTACGAACTTTCAAATATTTCACATATGCATGAATACAAGTTACTTTAAAACATACCTCATGAGTACTGAATCTGCCATGGCTTGCCCCTGACTTCTAAGTCCACTAGTTGCTGATTCTTGTGGTATCTCTGAATTTACAGCAGGTTCTTGGAAATAATGGATAATCCGACTAATTGACCTCCTACGCATTCCAATTCCAATTAATATTCAGCTGTGTGCTTACATAAAGTAAATTTGATTTAATTTTAATGCTAATGGCTTTTCTAGTCCATAGTTAGTCGATACTGATAGTTGATGATAGTCTGGGATTGACATTGATTGACTTGATCCGATCCTATAAAAAGAACACGAAAAAACGGAAATGACATGAGCTAACGTGTACTGTGTATCATGACAAAACGGCGAAAAGTGAAAAGAATAAATGAATGGACCATTGACCATACCAGCTTAAAGTTTGTTCTTTCTTACCAGGAAAGTCTCACATAACTAACAAAAGAAACCACAAAACCACAATCAACTCTTCACTTCCATGTTCCAATTAAAGAAATAAGCGTTTTGTTTCTGTTTGCAAAAAAGGGTTGAATGTTGATGTTTTTGATTGTTAAGGCAATTGATAATTGAGTGTGACTCACCCACTTACATCCAATTGTGAAGCTTTACCGTGTACTGAGAAATAACTGTCACCCCACCACACCGTCACGTCACAATACGAAGTAACAACAAAAACAGCGTTTGACATGTGTGTGTATTCCAGTTCCATTTGGATTGGAATGACTCATGAGAAATCAGCTTGAGGTTTTTTCAGCCGCTCTCTCATCTTCGAGCATTACGACAACATTTCTTCTTCCAATCAGCTATTCCAGTTTGGGTAGGGCTTTCTCTTTCACAGTAAGTAACTCAAAGCTAAAGTGAAGTCACCACAAGCATGAACTTCTGTTTTCTGAACTAAACTGTCTCAACTCTTCTGAAAGGAAGGAGCTAAAAAATCATATATGCACTTTTTGCAGTCTTTTCTTTTCATACCGACGATGGAAGCAAAAGCATCGTACTTCCCCTATGAAAAGAAATCTAATAAGGAATTGTAATCCAAGAAATATGTATGAAAACGAGTTAAGAAAGTAAAAACGGGTGTAAATATTGAATATAACGAATGAACACTACATACAAAACTTATGATGGTAATAATTACAGACTTTTAGATTGATGGTAAAAAACAATATTCATATAATTCATATTGGATTCGGATTCAAATTCGTCTAGTCTACACCACAAGTCGCGATGAGGGGGATGATCATGTCTAATTGTCTTTTGTCCGTAAGATTCGCTTGAAAGTTTACTTTTTCATAATGAATAGAATGAGAAAAGGTCCGGAATTGGATTTTGGAGATTGGGGAATGGCGAGGTTCTAAAAAAATCCATAAAAATTAATGTATGTTGTTCCTGAAAGTTTTCGCTTATGCAATTAGGTATTTGTCTTTATGTTCAAAACCAGATATTTTGAATAATTTTAATGGAAAACGAACAATTTTCATTGTACTAAAAAGTATTTTTTAACTTTATACATAGCTTTTACTCCTGTACATGAGTTTTTTTAGACAGGAATTGGTAGACAACAGACTCAAATTCTTATTGTATCTTTTTTACACCGGAGCGGATATAAAACTTGCTTGGTATTTCATATTTACATACCCTACCTAGAAGCAATTTTCGATGATGCATGATATTGTCTGATTCTTTAAAGCGTAATGTATTATTAACAGTTTACTTAAAGTCAGTTGTATCGACATTCAGTAGTGAATTTATTATCTTTTTAAAAAATAGATATTCTATTCTCAATAATATGAGAGAGTCTTAAGTTTTGATTGTCTCTTTGTATATCTTAAATCTTATTCATGAAAACGACTATATGCTCTTTCAGGTTTTTTAACAATGCTTTTAATTTTATTCTATATTGAGTAGGTGTGAACGACTTTGGAAGAGAAACGGAGAAAGCTAATAAATTCAAGACAAATCATTTCAAAATCCTTTCCATTTGTTAGTAATTGTAGATTTTAGTACAAACTATATGCATCTTTTGACTCAACAAAGGAGACTGAACCAAATAGGTAACAAATTGATTCAGAAACATTGCATTGTTTGAGGATTTGATAAAAAGTTTAATCAAGTATATACTACTTTTTGGTTCTTTGCATTGCAACTATCTTTCTTGGTTTAATTACAGCCTCTTTGTATCTTTAATATAATATTAGATTCATTGCGGACTTATCAATGGAAATCATATGCTACGTCAATTGTTTCGAATCTCCGTCACCCGTGTGCGGTGTTCCTTTATAATGGAGTTTCGGAACCTTTTTGACCAATTTCACCGTAAGGGATTTGACTATATTTCCTCACTAATTTGCCGTTCGAGACGTAGAAGTTTCATTTATTGTGTAAATCAAATTGCATACAAATTATTATTTATGAATTATGTGTACAGATTGCAGCTTGTCCCTGTAATTTTATTTAAACAATTTTTGTTTAAATACCCGTTTATTATAATATAATAATATGCTGCCATGCCAGGGGAATGTTTTTGTTGTTTATTTATAAATGAAGTTGTTTTTATTTTAGATATGATGCGGAAACCATCTCTAATGTATTTAAAACTGGATTTGGTCATACAATGGAAACTGTCGATGGTGGACCACAACCACCAAGTCCTCCTGGAAACCGACGAAGTCGGGTTATCTACATTAATCGCCCGCAAGGAGAGCATTTTTTAGGGAATCGTATCACTACTGCCAAATATTCTGTTTTGTCTTTTTTACCATCCTTCTTGTTTGAGCAATTTCGTAGGTATTCCAACATTTTCTTTGTGGCTATTGTCTTGCTTCAGGTAAGGAAAATTAGTTGACAATTTAAATTATCGAACGAATTATTATGTTTTAGAAAACAGTTATTAAAAACCTAAAAAAAACTAATTTTTAAGATACTCCTTGTCTTTATTTTTACTATATTACAGCAAATTCCCGATGTATCCCCAACAGGACGATACACGACTTTAATTCCTCTAATATTCATCCTTTCCGTCTCAGCACTCAAGGAGATAGTTGAGGATATCGTAAGGACAATATTACAAATACTTCACCTTGCATTCATATTTATACAAGTATTCAATTCAAAGCTTATATTCTATTCTGATAACTCTTGATGCATTTTTAAAATTTAAGGAACGTCATCGAGCGGACTCCGAAACAAACGACCGAGAAGTTGAAATTTTGAAAAACGGTTCATGGCAATCGGTAAAATGGCGAGATGTTGCTGTTGGGGACTTTATTAAAGTAAAAAATGAGGCTTTATTTCCAGCTGATCTGATTCTCTATTCGTCAAGGTATTCACAACGAAAAGATAGACAGCTTATACAAATTTTGTTTATCAATCTGATTATGAATTTAGTGAGCCGCAAGGTCTAGTTTATATCGAAACCTCTAACTTGGATGGAGAGACAAATCTTAAAGTTCGTCAAGGATTACCAGCGACAGCTGGAATGTTGGAAACTCGAGATCTTACTGCTCTTTCTGGATTTCTTGAGTGTGAGTTACCAAATCGCAATCTTTATGAATTTGCAGGAACGTTGAAATTAGGAGATCAAGAGTAAGAGATTTTAAAAAAAGAACCGATTAAATAGCTTCTAATTTTGCTTTTGACGAATATTTTTTCCGTTTTTAAACCAGGGAGTTAGCATTGGGGCCCGATCAGATTCTACTACGTGGAACGAAGCTTCAGAACACAGCCTGGGCCTTTGGACAAGTAGTGTACACTGGTCATGAAACAAAACTAATGAAAAACTCTACGGCTGCCCCACTGAAGCGGTCTACGGTGGACAAACTGACAAATAATCTGATTATAATGCTTTTCATTCTGTTAATTATTATCTCTGTTACGTCTGCTATATTTTCGTTGACTCAGATCAAGGAATATAAATTTTGGTACCTGCCACCTTCTGCTGGGAGTCAAACGAAAGGTCATCCCTATTCCATAATTACCAGTCGGTTTATTTTTACTAACAGTATTTATAATTACTCTCATTATATTTAAAGGGTTTGAAGAAAAAATATCTAACTTCTTGTACAGCGTTTTGACTTTTCTGATTTTGTACAACAACCTAATTCCAATATCTCTCACTGTTACACTGGAAGTTGTCCGATTTATTCAGGTATGATTCATCAAAAATTAATTAATATGTATATCGGTTGATCAAATATTCCTTATTTAGGCCATGTTTATCAATATGGACCGAGACATGTATCATGCAGAAAGTGACACCCCTGCAATTGCAAGAACTTCTAATCTAAATGAAGAGCTTGGTCAAGTATGCTTTTAATCAAATTTATCTCGATTCATATGGACATACAGCAAACAACCGTATGACAGTTAGTTTGGCTTTGCATTATGCAATCTCGTTTCGTGTAGCTGGATTAAAGCTCTTAATTTTTTAAGGCATAATATATTTTATTGCACCATAAAATTAATGCTTTTGCCACTAAAAATATAATATTTTGCGATTGAGCCTTTTGCAGTTATTTTAATCCTTTTGACCAAGTAAAAACAAATTGAATTTATTTTCGACTTATTACCGACCTAGCATTTGTATTCGGGCAAAGATACAGCACTGCGACTGATGATTATACTAAATGTTAATTTTTATGCTGCATATCAGTATTTATAATTTACTAATAGCGCCTCATATTAATTAAACAGATTTAGAAACTTTAGGGTTTATTGTTTCAAACCTTCAAAAATGGTGGGATTATATTTCGTTGGGGGACTTAATATTTTTATGTAAAATTTTAGAAGATTTCTAGTAC
>JAQGAA010001649.1:0-14939 GCA_034696425.1 Isotoma viridis | reverse complement strand
TGATCCCACCACCATTCCAACCTCTAATTTAAAGTATATACAAAAATATAATTCAAATGTCACTTTATGTTCAGTCTGACTGTCTTTCCAATTCCGTGCTATTCCTAATTCCTCTGTGAATTCATGTGTGCACACACTTAAGACTTGCATAATATTTTTTTGTTGAACAAAAAAGAAGATAATAATAAAGTATGTTGAGTTTTGTAGTGTTAAGATATATAAGATTCATTTTATGTAAAATGAAATAGAAAATAGTGAACTAGTTGTCTTGTCTTTTCTTATTGTGTATTATTACTATATGCACATTTTTTAACTTGGTGAAATATCAGGCACCTACACTACGGACTATTTACTACTTACAACTCCACGCTCGACTTGCTCTACTCTTTCTTAACACTTTTAGTTGTTAGAGGTGACTTCTTATTTTTCCTCGGAAGTCGGATAAAAGTTAGACTGTTTTTTAATGTGCAAGAATAAAAAGTAGGAATGTTGAATATTATACGGTGAATTGTGCACAGTAGTTACTTTACATGGTGGTGGTGGTGGTAGTGGAATATCCGAATCTAAATGTATATTTGTATTTTAACAATGTATATTCTCTCAGATATACATGTAAGTTGTGTTATGTTATGTATGAATGCAAGTATATTCCTCCCATTTCTTATTGTCTTTCAGTCTGAAAGTCTTTGTCGTCTTTTCTTAAAGTAATAAATCCTCAAGATACTCCTGTCTCTTTCGTCGTGCTCTTTTAGTAGTAGTAGTAGTGGGTAGAGATATTCTACATGAACTATGTAGCAGAAAGCATGCACCATGGCTTGTAGGTATTCCATTAAGTCCGCTTAATTTACAACAAGATTTTAGAAAACAGAGTGGGAGAGAACGGACAGATTATAATAATAAAGGTTTCAAGTAAAGGTTTACTTGAAAGTTGGAAGTACTCGTTGGATTTCAAATGGAGAGAAGTGAAGTCTCTCTGTGTCTTTGGAAGAATTTTCTTAAGTCAGATAAGCCACGACATGAACAAAAACGGAAGGGTTATATAGGATCATCTTCGTTTATCACAAATGTTACTCTCTCGGGTACATTATTATGGATATATGGTTTTTTGAGACTTACTGGTTCCACTAGTTGTGAACAGGAAAGTCATTTCAGGAATTTGTGCATAGGATTAGAGTATCAAGATTGAAGACTTTGAAACCAAGAAGTAACTGTCCGATCCATATGGAATGGGATGATCATGATGAGGATGAGGATGATGATGATCAGAAACAGAATAGAAGACGAGAAGAAAAATTAGGATTGTATTAGTACAATGTAGATTATTATAGGTATAAAATGTAAAGAGGTATTTGTGGTAAAAGGAAATGAAATGATTTTCACGGAACGAAGGTTTCTTGGCAAGATGACAGTCCTATTGTGTGTGATTATACTGTGATTGTGATTCTGAAGAAGATTCCCTGGTTGCATTGCATGTATTTTTTTGTTGATGTTAGTTTTTTTTCTTATTATTCTTGTATTTTTTTTCTCGGATGGATCGTAAGAAGTTGATAGGTTGGGGTTGTTAGATTGGAGAGAGGTTGGTTTTCTTAAGAGTTTGGATTTTTTGAAGAGTTTCTTATCTCTTCTTCTGGTCTGGCATGGCACAGTGTGATATGAGTTTTTGGCATAATAATAATAATACTAGAGGATGAGTAGTACGTGTGTATGAATTTTGTAAGGTTTCTCTGTTGTTATATAATAAGTAAAAATGTACACACGATCTCATATATTTTTTTTCTCGTGGTTTTGGTCCACTGAAGGATATAACTAGGAGAAGAATAGGCGAGTCATAATATCATCACAAGGACAACAGTTCATAGTAGGGACATGGACAAGAGGGGAACGGCGATGTCATGTTATGTTATGTTCTGTTACGTTGTTATCATTGTAGTTTAGAAGGGTTTGATAAGGGGCTTAACTAAACGCTGATTACACATTTCCAGTTTCATCACCATGAAGTAAGTGTCTTTTTTTCGAGTGGAGTTTGGTCCGTGGAGCAGTAGTGGTGGCTGTATAATAAGAAAGGAGAAAGGGAAAGTCTTAAGATGGGATGTGGTCTTTCTTCCAAGAAAGAATATTATTATGACTATTATTATTATAAGAAAGAAGCTTGTGGTAGTGGTGGCGGTGCTGGCGAAGAAGAATATTGCTAAATTACATTGTGATGATATGATGTTGATAGCCTGATAACACTGGTTATTATTATGAGATGACTGTGTTTGATTCAGACAAAGTAGTTCAGACTGGATTTAAGAAGATCTTAGATTGGGTGGTAATGGAAATAGTGTAACTGATCTTTGGCTGCGTGAGGGCATTGTTTATTTATTTATGCGGTCCTCTTGGGCAGAGGTGACAATATTTTTTTTCAAGAGGAAATTGGTTAGGCATGTGAGATGTCCGAATCTTTGTGAAAGTTGAATATGCTTGGATAGGTACAATTTGGCACAGAAAGTTGCGTTTACATGATATTCTTCATAAAACAATAAAAAGCGTATGTAACAAAAAAAACCGTTTACCCTAGCTATAGTCATCTGTCCAAAGCAATTATATTGACTGTTTTTTTATACTCAACTTGCTACAAAACCATGTCACATCATCAATTGCAATTATGATATTGAGACAGTGAATAAAACGCTAAAATTTTAGTTAGAACCAAGCACAAGGAAAGATTACATAACAGAATTTACGACTTTTTATACACTTTGATATTTTTTGTCAACCAAAAAATAGGGAAAGTGTCTACGGGAGAAATGACAAGGTGATAGTAAAAAGCAAAAGTAATAGTATGATGATGATGATGATGATAGTGGTAAAATTCATAAGGCGTTTTTTCTAGTGAAAATGATGAAACAGAGCTGTCTATGTGTAACTTGTTCCAGGTTCAATAGGTTCATGTACATATTTTTGCACTTTCCTTTTTTATCCTTTCTTCAGTATTTTCTTACTTTCTCCAGTTATGATTCTTGATTGTGTGTTACCAGGGGTTGTCTATATACGATGTGATAGATTGAAGAGTGTGTTGCAATTAACTAGTTCATTTTTAATTTTTTTTTGAAAAATCATCACAATCATTAAATTAAACGGATATTTTGCCAATTAAGGCTTCAGTCAGCCAAGACAAAGTTAAATGCATCTGCCTCCGAAGGGTACCTTCAATTTCGTTTCCCAAATTAATTTTTTTTTCAATAAAATTATCGCACATGACTCATGTATCTGTTCTAATAAAAAAGTGTAAAAACGTAAATGGTTTACTCTTTGATAAGAGCTGTGTACCAAAAAAAAACCAAGATCACGAACCTTTTTATTTCACCCTTGACTCATTTTAGTATTCAGTGGTAGTGCTAGTTTACTATTACTGTTGGTAACAGTATCCTACACAGCACAGTACCCTCGTAGAAAGCGTATTCACTGAAAATTCTTTGTGAGTTTTTTTGCTCTCCTTGCTTATTGTACAGACTTAAGTTGGTTAAGAAAAAGAGATGAAATTGACTGGACCAGTTAGTAACTATAATAGTTTACTCTTATTTCTCTCTTCTATTCTACTTTTGGTTTCTACTGGTTGGGTAGTTCTAAAGAAGGCATTAGTTAGTTAAAGCATTATCCATTTGTATTAAATTAGTTATAGGAAGTCAAAGAGGTACCGCTAATTGTACTAAGAAATACATCCATACTATCCTACACGTTCGTTTAGAGATACTACTTGAACTTTTTATCCTATTTTTCTTCTTCTTCTATGTAGGCTTTGGGTCTTTTTAGTAAAAAGTAGTTAGTGTTACTTGAACACTAGGATATTTAGGGCTAGTGGTGGTATAATAATATAAGTCAGCCAACCTTTCTAAGTTAATAAATTGATTATCCCGAGTGTGTGGTCTTGCATTGAAGTTCGAGTTGGTTAGAGTTAGAAGAAAAAGAAAGTCGAGAAAAATAGAAAGAGATTGTATGCTTTGTGATGTGATGATGATGCTGCTGGTGTAGTTGTATAGTACACAGGGAGGGTAAAAAAGAAAGTATTTGTTGGTAGGTCGTAGTGTAGGGAGTCAAGTTAGATGAAAGGTTTTACTGAGATTGGTAGAGGGGTTGTGTGGCAGATTTCTGTTTTAATTAGTAAAAGAAATACTTTTGATGAATTTAGTGTAAATATTTTTGTACTACAGATTGTCATTAGTTTAATTAGGAAGTTTGAAACTTGTAGGAGTATTAAATCAGATGGGACTTAGCCTCTGATGACAGGTTACTCTAGAGTTTTATCTCTTATAGGATTTAATTTATCATCCTGTGGGGAATATTGTATTTTGTAGCTTTTTAATAGTTTTGTAATTGCAGGATTGTTCAAGTGGAAAACTTTTGTTACTTTGCAAATAAAGCTGAAAAGCTATGGCAAAATCTAGGAAATAGCTTGAATATATTAAGGTATGTTTTCTCCCTTGTAACATTACTCTTTAGAACTCAAGCTCCAAAAAATTGGTTAGAACCAAGCAAAAAATTGAAATAAGTATCCTTTCCAAGAAATACAAGAAAATGGCAAAAATAGTTCACCGCCTTTAAAAAACCCACTCGGGTATCTTCAACACTATGAGCCTTGAGCAGTAAATTCCCAGAAATAAATTGATGGCAAAGCAAGATCAACTAAAAAAAAAATGAATGAGAGCATTCATTTTGCTCGTTGTAGGATCTAAAAGGTGCTTTTTTCTCTTTCTAAATTATACCGGGTAGCTATAAAGACCCGGACTCGGGCATCCATAGCACCTTTAGGGACACAAGCGAAAAAAGGCTTTTAAGAAAAGAATTTGATGAAGGACGGACGGAAAGTGTGTGATGTGATGCTTGAGTATAATAAAGAAAGTACATCGTCGTCTCCTCAAGTACTTTAATAGTACCTGGGATATGTGTGTGTGTGTAGATGTAAAGACGTTATATTATCAATATATAGCAAGTTTATTATAATGTATCAAAAGGGAAATGTGTAGACGGTGCCATTAACTTTTCCAAGATACTTGGTTAGTTACTTTGTGTGTTATATATAGTTAAGTTGGTTCGGTATCGGTTAGTAGTAGTCGGGCTAGTAGTGGTGGTAATATGGTTCTTGCAAAAGAAAAGAATAAAGGTAAAATGTGTTGCAAGGAAGAAAGAAAGAATGTGTCCAATTGCAATAATATGTCCTGATAATGTGCTTTTGGCTAAAAGTCTGGTGTTAAAAGAAATGAAGAAAAAATTGGATGTTATATTCTTACTTGAATCTCATAGGATTTAGTTGAGTTGATATAAATTGACATAATATTGCAAAAATTTAATTCTTATAATAATAGGAAGGCATTATCCTAATCAATTCTTATTGGAAGATGAATTTGGTATTTAAAATTCTGACAACCTTGATCGTGGGGGTGTTAGAATATTTAAAAGAATATGAAATTTTGTTTAGTTTTAGTTAAGGATTATGTACAAAAATGTGCAAATGTATAGATTTAATGACAATTTGAGTAATCCATTAAAACCAACACTACACTGGTTTGAATGCAATTAATATGAAATTAAGACAAAATTATTTTCTATTATAAAATCAAAAAGAAGAATCACTTGCTTTACGTTCCCATATGATTTAAATAAATACTTTTAATTTAGTCCTTGGAACAGAATTGTGTATTTAATGATAGCAGATAATAAAAACCAACTCAAGAAAGAGAATAATACTTACTTACGTCTATGATTTAAGTTACCTTATATAAATAAAGGGACAATATACACAGGGTAGGTTAGGTTTGTCCCACGGTTTTTAATAACAGAAAGCGCAGTCTATTATCCTCGTGTAAGAAGATAGACTTCATTGAACCAAAACTTTTGGCTTCGTATGTATTTTGTCTCACTATTATTTCAACTTGGCAAAAGTACATAATAATAATAATGATATCACCTAATTATTATTTTATATGATGCTTTTGTGTGATTAGATGGAAACATTCTCTATATAAAATGCATTGTGGATTATCTCTAGAGCTTCTTTGCTTTTATCTTCTGCAGTAATAATAATATATTATCCTTGTGTTTTTGCGATGTGCTAAGATTTACTGATGTTAAAAAAGTCTAGACTTCTGTTCCTTTGAGTTTATATAGAGATAGAAATCAGTGAAATTAACTTCAACCTATAATACAAAGAATGTTTACTAATAACATTAATAATGATTTTGAAAGTTGAGTTGGATGCACAAGATAGAGAAGGAAAGCTTGTTTTGTTAATGTGAGTTTTTTTGTGGATTTATATTTATATTCTCGATTTTTTTGTTGATGCTTTAGTTAGATTGTGAAATGAATAGAAAATACATTAAGATGTAAAAGCATGCAGATTAAAATGTTGTGTATAAGTAAAAGGTATTGTTGTATTGGGTTTAGTCTGCTTGTTGGATTTCGTTAGTTGTTTTGTTAGTCAAAGTTGATTTGGATTTAACACTTGGAGATGTTTAATGGAGCGAATATCTGTTGAGAGAAAGATTTTTGTAAACTATGGAAAAATATATGGGTGATTTGGATTCGGATTGAGAAGAGATTTGGATTTATAGTTTTGGCTTAGAGGTCGGGTTGGGTTAGGGGATTTAATAAAAGAAAGTGAAATAGGTTCTGGGGCAATGGATGAAATGATTCGATTTGTGTATTGTGGCTTTTGTTTTGAAGGTTGCTCTGTTATAGCTAGGTTTGTATCCCTTTGAAATTGCTAACTTTGGGAGAAAGAAAGCTTATGAAGTTATAAGCAACCCGAACCAACCTCTTTATAAAATTTTAGTTTGTATATTTGTATTCATGACAAAAATACACTTCTACTACTCACTGTATAATTTTGTTATAGAGTCAAACACAGTGCGATTTTGGCTTGTGACTTTATACATTCATTTCAGTATGAAATCGTAGCTAACAACTTTTTTTCGGAACACTACGCTTGTAAGACAAGTAAAGTACTCTGCCTTTGAGTAGTGTCACAGTTTGATGACTTAAGCCAAATTGGAATGACAAAGTAAAGCTTGAAGATAAGTTAAATTGAAAGAATTTTTATGGCCTTTTTTAATTCATTGTTTCAGTAGATTAGTCAGAGTGAAAAAAGTGTATAAGAAAGAAAAAAGAAAAGGAATGTATTATTTTTGTTCTTATCTTGTGAATAAATTTATTGAAATAAGGAAAGAATATTTATAAAACGGTTGAAGTGTATAAAACTGTGAGTGTGACTGACTTTGGGAGTTGGTAATGTAAAAAAGGTGGTTTATTTATAGGAAAAGAATAGAAGAACTTCTTTTTTTGGGAAGTTAAAGTTACGACGAAGTTTGTTTGAACGAGATTAATATTACCATTTCTTTTGAGGGTAAAATAAAATGTAGTAAGTGAGCATGTTGTATAAGGATTTAGTAGGTCATCTGGGTCGTTGTCATTGAAGTAGAGAAAGACGAAATAGTTCTTTTGATCATAGTGGAAATGAGGATAGAATGAGGATGATGAGCTTGATTTAGACATTAAACTTGATTCTGTAGTAGTTTTCATTCTTTCGATATTTTAAATTTGGGTTGATGGGTTCATTCCATGGCAGAAGGTTTTGTTTTAAAAAAATAAAGGGAGCAATAAAGAGCTGTATAAAGGATTTATTTTGATGAGTTCACCTTTCTCAGCAGTGTCAGCAGGTTGTGAGCTGAAAGAGAGACCTTTTTCAATTGTTTTTTCACTTTTTATTAAAATTTAACAGATGCTTGAGCTAGAGTACAACTTTTAATAATTAAAAATCTGTGCGAATTGAAGAGGGAATTACAATGCCTCGAAATTATGTAAAATGGAAAAGTATGAATTTGGATTTGACTTGAGTATTTATAACATCATCCTAGTAATTTTTATGCAAGGATAGAACCTGAAATGGCAGTGTTGACTTGAATTGATAGAAATCAAATAGAAAGTCGACTTTTTGAAGTCGTTTCTCTAAACAAGATAAAATATGCAGTGTTGGTTTTTTTATTATTATCGCTTTTTAGTTCTAAAAACTTGTAAGTTTAGTTTTAATGACACTAACTGAACTAACGATACAATATAATGGCAACAAAATCCTAGCTAATAACTGACGAACAAAGAAGCACCACACAAATTCTATATATGTATATATTTTTATCATAATTATGTGTTATGGATTGCCATTTTGCAGTTATTAGTCTTATTAGTATTAGTATTAGCCAAGTGCATAAGCAGTATAATATCTAAGGAAGCTTTTTCGGTAGGAAGAGATTCTCTGTCTAGAGAGAGAGATAGAAAGAGAATTAAGTACTTAAATAACTTGTTACGATGGGTGGTTAGCTTTTTGGTTGTATTATGACTATGAATGTAACCAAAAACAAGGCAGTCTGTGGTTTATTAGCTTGTCAAGGCTCGTTGTTGTGAGTGAGTGAAGTATATAAAGTCTTTGTTTGTTGAGAGATATTTTGCTCATTTTGCTTTCTCTTCAAGATCGTTTATAAATTACGTGAGAATTCTAATAAAGAACGTGGTTGAAGAAACCTCTTTAGTTGGTGTAGAGGGTCGGTTTTTAGGCTTATTAAAAGCAGGCTGACTATTTCGCATTGTTTTTTGAGTAGGAGAAATTTGGCTCAGAGATTTATTAACAGAACGTTTTGTTTGAGCCACTACTACTGACTGTAGAAGATGAGGATAAAATGAAATGAAACAGTCCAAATTAGAACCGGGAGTGGTTTGTTTTAGGATGAAAAGGGATTGCCGAGTTTTTTGTATACTATAGAAAGGACTAACTCTTAGCTACGCTTTATACTAGAAGTAGAATGACGTGCAGAATCAGGTAGAAAGTAAAGTAGTTTAGTTAGTTTGTTTATTTAGAGTTAGAATTATAATGATGAAAAGTTGTATGTTACCTAGTCTCTTTAGTGATGCTGCTGTTTTGATGTTTTAGAAATATAATAGGAAGAGCAGGTAAGGTAGGTAGATTAATGAGGATGGAAGGAAAGTAGAGTGGGGATGTAACAAGTCTCTAAGATTTTAGTTTTAGTCTAAAGTAATAAGGATATTATGTATATCTTCGTATTTAATCTTTGAGCAGTGAGTAAACAGCACGTGCTTAAAGGTGTATTAATCTGACTGACATATAATTTGAAAGAGTCAGATGAGATTAAGAATTTACTTGGAAGTTTTCCTTTACTTCTACCTGGTTTCTCTTTTATAACGAAGTAGTTTTACTTTTTGGGTGGGAGATGCAAGAAAGAAGAAGAAATTAGAAAATAAAATGAAGATTCACAACTCTTAGTGTTAGGGGTAAGGGCGAAGGGAAAGGGAGTTGTGTTTGTGAGGAAATTAGGCATGTAAGTATTACCTTTGCATTTTGAATAGGATTAATACTATAACGTAACTTTGGCATGTTGGAGTGATTTGGATGAACATTGGAACGAACTATGGGCAGGTTAGAAAAAATTGAGTCGAATTGTAAATTTAAACTATTTGTATGTAAATTTTAAATTATGCAAAGCAGATTAAAATTTATTAAAGGGAAATTATTATGAAAAGAATTTCGCCTTAAAATTTTTAATATTTACTACCCCTAGGTCTTTATTTAAAACTTAACGGTAAAGAAACTCGTTTCCAAGTAAAAGAAGTAGGAGGTAAAAGCTAAACAAGAAGATAATCGTAAGAAGGCTTAACTTAGCTTGCAAGTGAGTGAGTGAGTAAGACTAAAGTTTGTTTAGATTTTACATTGAAAGAGTTTGAGTTGCTCGTTACGAGATAGATACTGTTGGTAAAACTTGCATTCTCGTCAGAAGTACCTATAGTCCTTAGTTAGTTATTACGGAGCGGAAGAGTTCTGTAAAAGGAAACAGGTAGGTACATGAGAAACACTAGGTCGAAGAGATACTTTCTTTGTAAGCAAAACGGGATTAAGAAGTAAAAAATTAACAAGGGAGAAAGAAAGTGTTATCTACACATGCACAGAGAAAATATGTGGGTGGGTTGTAGTCTTGTAGTAGTAGTAGGAGTTAGGTTGGGTAGGTGCTTATGGGGGTTTGGGTGGATGAGAATTAGATTGGGTTAAGTGTGTGTATATGTTGCAGACTTGACAAGTTGGATTAGATGAAAGTTACTTACTCACGTAATCATAATGATATGCTCTCAAGAGATTTCAAAGTTTCGAATGACATTCATAAGAAGTGGTTTGAGTGAAAAGATGGCAAGTTGGCTACTATACTCTCTTTAGTCATGTGATTAGAACCTTTGGGATTTAGTTGCTATAGGATGTCTCTGAGACGCTGTGAATGAAAAAGGAGACACTTTTGTGAGTGGATTTGGTAAAACTGACTAAAGACAAGGTAATCAGGTTATTGTATCGGGAGATCGAGGCTTATCGAGTGTGTTATTTGTTGTTTACTCTATTTTTGTTCTCTTTGTTGCTTGAGTCTGAAGATGTTTGATGATAGACTTGGGTTTTTTGTCAGTGGTTCAGGTGGAAAGGAGAAAGTAGTGAAAGAATGTATATTGGTAGTAGGTATACTGAAAGTTACAAGAACATGTGTGGTTCACACTCCACATTAATTTTAAAATTGCCCATGCAAATCCACCATGTAATACATAATTTGAAGGGACCCCGTCGAGCCGTCATGTTTGAATGTTCTTTAGATGAAGATTAAACCTAGAAGTCACATAGGAGTTGAGTTGCTTCACTTTTCATTCAACTGTACTCCCACAGCCACTACTGGTAATACTATGACTGCTTCCGCCTTTGTAATTCAGTTTAACTTTGTTCAAGCTTTCTCTAGGTATATATTATTGTAGTACACCATAGGCTCATGTTATGTTGTAATGCATAGAGGACAAGCTATCTGTCTATCTTTTCTGCTTTCGGAGTGTAGTGTAGTCAGTCAGTTTGAACTTAACTTGGTGGGTGGGTGCCTCTGGTTGTGCTGCATCGTGTACACTTCTTTGACTCTGTGTGCTCAGCTCTTCTGTGAAAGTAATGACTTGACTTCCCCACTGGCAGTGGTGCTTTCCATGTCAAGTAGCTTTGCCATGCCATACGGCTAAACTGTATCATCTCGAGCTTTAGCTTTGCTCATCTAAGATTATGCATGTACCATATTAGTAGCATCTCATCCTCCTATTTTGTTTTATACTTCTTCAGTAGTCGGGTTGGACTTGGAGTTACATCCAGAAATGAGAAGGAGAGACAGGCGTTGAATCGATAAAGCGTTTTATTTTGTAATGAAGCCGTAGGAGATTTTCTCTCGGCAATAATTAGCTTAGTAAAGCAGAAGCAGAAGCATCAGCAGCAGCAGGAACTAAATCCAGAACGTAGACCAGAGAAATAGCATTACCTTACGTTTTGGATAAGGTTATAAGGTCACGAGTGGAGTATCAAAGCTAAAGTTATGCAAAGTAAAAGCATAAGCAAAGGGATATTTGTATGGTTATGTTATGGAGGAAACCATAAACAGACTATTTTACGTATACTATAGTAGTTTGGGTCTTTGGGTATCGGTTTTGCATACTATCATTTCCTAGAATATTCTAAATATCTCGGAGTAAAATTTACCCGAAACGCGAGAGACACACACAGGACAGAAACCTTATAACAACATTCGTCTGGGTTGTAGTGTAACAGTCAGTAGTAGTGGTGGCGATTCTTCAGTTTGGAAAAGTTTAGGGTAGAAAAGGACTTAACATTTTACTTTACTTTGCGTTGTTATTGAATCCGAGAAAGCAGGAAGGATGTGCTGATAGATAGAAAAGTTTGTCGTTTAAAACCGTTACCACCATCCAAAAAAGTTATTGGTAACAGTCACAGTTGAACGTAAGCTGAATTCAGTCCAGGAGTTAAAAAGTGTATAGCCTGAAACTACTACTACTACCATCATCACTACACGATTCTGTAACTGAAAAAAACGGTTAGTCCACTTGGATGAGCAAAAGTGTACGAAAAAGGAAAGGGTTTAGTTTGCCTTGTAGTAGGTTTAGTTTATACCGTTTTTACAGAGAAAGTGTATTATATTATTACAATAGAGAAATGAGTCTTGTGTGCAAAGGTATTGATAGATATATATTTCTTTTCGTGAGGGTTTTTTTCTCTCTTATGTAATACTAAAGCTCTTTTGAGACCGAAGGGGAAGTAGTAGTAGTGAAACCTTAGAAAAGTGTGACTTTGTATTTTTATGTTTTTTTTTGTATATAGTGGTTAGCTTGGTGAAAGTCGTGAAAGATTATGTTATGTGCATGCTGGTTCGGTTGGTAGTGGTGGTGGTGGTAGTAGTTGTGGCATGGTAGTTGAAGTCCGTCGTGCTTGAAATTTTTAATGAATGAAAAAGAAGAGATGAAACGATGAAACGATGAAAGTAGTTCTTGTTATTGTAAGTAAGGAAAAGTAAATACCATCAGTAGATCAGGTTCGAGTTGTAGTAGTTGGCTTGTTGCCGTTGTTGCTAATTAAGAGCTTAAGTGTGTACACGTAGAATGTAGACTGCACTGCTGGTACGAACTCTGTTCTGTTCTGTGGCTGAGGGAAATTAGACAAAATTGAAAGGAATCAGGAAATTAGTACAAATAAGTTTTAACTGTGTAACATTGTTTGTTAAGAGGAGAAAATGTAAAGAAATTCTTAGCAGCAGTTGGTAGTCTTACTGAGGGGTGATTTGTATGTAATTTCAAATTGTTGTCGATGAATTGAGAAAGTAATTTTGTTTTGAGAAATTGTAAGATTCATTGAAAAAGTTTTAGTTAGTTAAGAATTCTTGGAGTAAAATTTACACGGGGTGGTGGTTTCTTTATGTCGGGTGTGTGTGTATTTGACAGGCCCGGAAGAGTGGGTTCATAAAAGAAATAAAGTTGAATTTAAGTAGATGAGTGAAAGTCGAATGGGTAAGCCTTAAGAATTTTGTCGGTAATAAGAGTCAATCAGAATTATAAAAATAAATAAGATATGCTTAATATTGAATGTTTTTTAATGAGAGTGTAAATCTGATAATATTTATTGGATGTGAAATGTTGAATGTAACTGCTATGATTTGATTGACTTGGTTTTATGTTTCTCATTCTTACTATAATTAATGTGTTTTTAATTATTTTTGAGATGACGTGTCATATGCAAAGGTTTGAATGAAAGGATTTCATACGGACTCTATTTTTGTTGTATTTTTAAAATATGAAAATGTGTATTTTTAGAATGCCTATGCCACTTGTGAGATTGTGAAGAGATTATTAACTGCAAGTATGAAAATTTTAGGTGCTGAAAAATTGAAAATAGAATTTGTACGAAGAATATTTAATTATTGTCATTTCTCCTACCCTAAATTAACACTCGTCTCTGATGCGACAGCCAAAATAATAGTTATTATACTTCGTTATGAAATCATATCTCAAAATCCAATATGTTAGAAAATGAAAATGAAAGTAAGCATAACAAAAATTATGAGAAGTGGTAAGGCTAATAATAACAGTAATAATAATAATACGGGTCTACTATACTATAGTAAGGCTGGGATCGTGTGGGATCGAATTGCGGATATGAAATGACCTGCGGTTTCAATTTCGGTGTGTGTGTGCAGAGAGTTAAATATTATAAAAGTTGTTCAAGTCTACATTCAGAATTGCATTGCATTGGTTTTACCGTTTCTGGTTCTAGCTAGCTCGAGCTTTTGGGTACTCTACTCAACTCATCTCAACGCAAATAACCCAAGTGACATGGTGAATTTCAGACCATAACCGGGTTGTTCTCCTGAGAGAGAAAGCGAGGAAGAGAGAGAGAGAGAGTGAAAGTATGAGATGAGGGCATATCTATATTTGATACAAATGATACTCCACCACCACCGCCATTTCAAATAATATTATTTGAAATGATACTACCTACACATATACACACTACCTTCCACCAATATTACCACTACTACCACCACTTCACTTTCTAAATTGCTTCAAAGAGCTCTAAGGCTATGGCTTTTATTGTGAAAGTGGAATTCGTTTTATACATTTGTTAGAAGAAGTAGTCAGAGAGTCACTACTACCCTAACTACTACTACTACTACTACCGTCTAGTCTTGGTAATAATAACGGGTATAATATGTAATGTATGAAAGTTGGATGGAGGTTTCGGGTTGTGAATTGACTAATGTGGGGAACTTATAGTGACATGAATTATTTTCATTTCCTACCAACTGGAAAGATTTTGACCGCGTTGTGTGTCCACCACCACCACCATAAGCATTTGGTTTGCTAGTGTTACTTACCCGTGAAAATATTATTTTGATAGCTCAAGGTTCTCTAATAATATTATTTGCTCTAGTTGCATTCTACCATGACATAGCTTTTCGTGTTGTATGTAGTAGTCATAATCATCCCTATCATAACATTCACAAAGGCATGTTTCTCTCCTGGAATCTAGGCGTTCTAAAAATTTATAATTTTAACTGTAACTACTGTTTAGCTGGAAGAATGGGGTATGTTGTAGGGAATATTGAAAATTAGGTTTTATCAAATACTGCCTAGGCAGTTTAGAAAATTTTTCTCTTGTCTCAGAAAACTGAGTTTTTCAAGAGCATGTGTAAAAGCTCAAGTTCAAAAAGTGTTGAAAATGAAACCTAGATAAATTCTGAGTAGGATAAAGTTCTTGAAGTTAACACATGGAGTTGGTTAGGGCTGAAATAAAGCAAAATTGCATTATTTGAATTTTAATTTTAAATTCAAGTTGTATCCGACCTAGATAATTTAGCTCGACAAAGTCTTCAGTATCGTACGTGGAATTTATCTGGCTTTCATTTTCATCACTTTTTGAAATTGAGCTTCTACACATGCTCTTGAAAAACTCAGTTTTCTGAGACAAGCGTAAACAGAAAGTATCTTTGTAATTTATGGATATTGAAATGAAATAATATTTATTACCTGTGGTATCCTTTTTGGGA
>JAQGAA010001648.1:0-14940 GCA_034696425.1 Isotoma viridis | reverse complement strand
AGTAATATTTAGTCATACAACAATGCTTCTAAAAATAATAATTATTTGCTTAATCAACCATAGACAAATTTAATGTTTAAAAGTTCTCAGCCGAATTGATCAAAGTTGTTTTGTCTAAGTTGTTTATGTGATGGTGTGATGGATTATTTACTATTCCATATATTCCATATTCAACCCGACTGTTTTTGAGGTACAATATTAATTGTTTCATTTAGCTGAAATCTATTACAAATCTCCAGTCAAAACGATGAGAAGACGATATAGTGTATTGCATACATATTACTAATCATTTCGATCAGTCATATTTTAATACGAAATAGATTTGGATTTTCAAGTCATATTTGCAGCGCAATAAAAACATCAAATTCCTTGAGAATTTTATTCTCAAATAAATACATCTTGAGTTTTTCCATCATTATAAGTCTACTCACAGAGATTTTACAATTTCTTTAGATTTCATCTCCTAACAAAATAATAAATATCTAATCTATTTCAACTTGAACCAATTCAATAGTCTTGCATCAGATCTATAAAAATTGTAAATAACTAGAACACGAGTTTAACCTCTTAAAAAATTAAAAACTTTACCCGAAACTGTAACATGGCCACGTACAAAAATTGCTGAAAGAAGTTGCTCAAGGTATTTAAGGAAACAAACACGTAGCATGTAGACCATTATATATTCTAAAAAATGTGCCAATTATTAAATTGGAAAACGTGCTTATTAAACGAGACAATATATAAAACACATTTGAAGTTTATCCTGCTAACTTTCATCATCTCATTAATTCGTCGGCAAGGATAGAATGAACATAATGAAATAATTCATTCACTTCTTTGTCAGGAAACAGTAATGAATTACTTTAATTTCTCAGACACATAATAATAATAACTTTAGCATATCTACACTTCTTCGGCTTTATTATTATTTAGTTACCTAACAATTATTACTGTTATTATTTTTTTGTACTATCCACATTGGTGAATTGTTCTTGTTACAGTAAAGTAATTACAGAGCCATGAGGTGAGTAGATCGAGTAAGCAGTGCAAGTTGTAATATTATTATTATTATTTATGACTTTTTATTTTTATTTGTCTCATAAAAAAGTAAGAAAGAGAGATTTTTCCTGAATTAGCTTAAAAGATGAACTTTTAAATTTCATAATTGTGCAGACTATGGCTGGTTATGGGCAGTGGTACAAGATATTTTTAATTATCTAATTCTCAGTAAATCGCTTTGGGCTTAAATGTGTTTTATTTTATGTATGTGTGGTACGACAAGCGTATAATTTAATAGTAAACGGATATGGTTTTGTGAATTTGAGTTAGATCAGTAACTATGTTTAAGAATAAACTGTTAATGGTTTTGATAATTTTAAGTTTTGAGATAGTAAGTGTGATAGTAAAAGATAAAATCTATAGTTTAATCTTAATCTCAACTTGCTACCTAGTACTAAAATACTTGCTTCATTGCTTAATGACCAATGCAATAGAAAGGAAAGACAAGAAGAAATAATGCTGAAATGGCAATAAAAAATGTAAACTTTTGAGGATATCTCGAATATTATAAATAAATAAATTAGCTCTCTATTTAACAAGGTTTGTAAAAAAGAGAGTGAAATATTTAATTTTTTTAAAGATACTTTTTTATTGCAGAAATAGGTATTAGTTTATATACAAAGTATTCTTAATCTTTAATTGAGGGATATTAAATACAAGTGAAATTAAATATTAAATGGCACCTATACACATAGGTATATATGATTGTTGAGATGAGTAATGCTTCCAAGCGTTTACCTATTCATATATGTAATTTATAATTTTGTGTTTAGTTTTTTTATTCATAATTAATAATTGCTTAATTTTAATTTATAATGTGTGAAGTAACTTGCTTTACATTTGGGATCGGGGTTGTATACATTTTGTTTCTGAGAGAAGAATGTATGAATTAACTGAAGCTTGAACCGTAAATAATTAAACTCGTTTGATGATTTAATTCAATAATCCAAGGTTTTACGATTTACCTTGAACTGGCTGAAAGTTAATTATCAGTAATGAGGTAGACAGGCAATTTTGGTTTTGATTTGTTTTACGTGGCGTAGTTTAGATTGAAAATGAAAGAAAGATGGATGTGATGATAAACACTTTTTTTGGAATTGGGTGAACGGCAAACTTTAAGATTGCAAGTAATTATTAAGTGATTTTTAATCATTTTGGGTTTAGAGGTAATTTTTCGTATTGTTAATTTCACGTATATTCTTTATGCAATTATTTTTTGCGTTTTTGAGACAATGACAATTCTTAGTTCTTTATAAACATATGCAATATTTTGCTGAGACGGTTGTGTAAGTTATGCTTGAAAATAGCTGGCTTCTTAATTAACTAATTAATTTAAATGTTATTGTTTGATTGTGATATGTAGAGCGAAATAAAACTATTCTATCCACGAAAACTCATATTATATAGAACGTTCCTAATTTCTTGGTTTACTAATAATGCTTTACAGATCAAGCATAACATTTAGAAAGCACTAACAAATTGAATTACTACGCAGTTTATAACATCATCATAATATTCAATGGCAACAGTAAGCTATTAATAGAATCTATATAGCTTCTTTGAAAGTACTCCACCCTAATGTTTCAAACAATAATTAAGTTTAAAATTTAAAACTTATAAAAACTCATGTTAAATTGCAGCATTTCTTAATTGTTTCGCCAACAGATTTTTAATGCATGTAATAAAAAGAAACATTTTAAACATATTCATATAAACATGTTATGTTGTAATGGACTGCAGATCTAACTTAAAACTAGTTCTTAAGAAATCACAATGGCAAATGACAAGTACAAGTTGAAAATTGCAACTGCAGGGTTAATATTGAAATGGTTTTTGCATTTGCTTATCCTTTACAAGTGTTATCTTTCTAATTGACACAAGGATGTCAACAGGTAGTTGCATATTAATTTCCAATAATAAAATAATAAAATATTTCAAGACTGCAATTTCGAAATTTTTCCATGTCAATCTCATGGCTTTGAAATTTTCATTTTGAAATTTTTTATAAAAGATAAAATTTAATGACACTTCAAGTGACAATTGAAATGGTTAGGTACTTAGCTTTAATTTTTATTCCCAAGAGAGTGTGTTGAACTTAAGTTTTATTGAAGATGGAAGTTGAATTAATACGATTCTTTTAATTGATTAATACAATATAAAAAACATTAAAAGTATCTTCAACAATCAACAATTAAACAAGTGTAGTACCAACCAGTTACTAGAATATAATACAATCTGATCAGAGTTTTATGCGTTATATTTTCTCCTCAAGAGGTGATTTTTCTCACCATGATATACATATAATAACTCATTTTTATATTACTTCCTCACAAGGATAACATATTTTTTTTGTATCATATACCTAATAACTTAATACAGTGATATAATTTTTATATTTCATAAAACAATAAAAAAAATAGGACTCGTTATGCCACATTGCAACTAAATGAGTTTAACTGCAGTAACTCAGTGCAGGCAGGGATAAAATTAGATCCTTTAGAAATTCGCAAGTCAACAAGGCTTTCATTGAGAATTAGTACATATTTATTGCACTTCGGTACCTACTGGATTGGAAGTATACTTTTTCTCACAGAAAGTGTCTCATAACAATTAAAAACTCATGCTAATATCATGCTAATGATTCAATCAAGCTGAAACTTGTAAACAACTTGGACTCGCTAGAACTAACAGTGGAATATACAATATAGTAACAGAATAACAATGAATATTGTTATTATCCTTTTAACACCCAATTCATACTCGATTAAGTACCTTCTTGTAGTATATTAAAAACAAAAATTATACACGTTCTATCCCTACGCACCATATCAATCACATCCAAAAATAAACAATATCTTGAAAAGTCACACTGCCTTGATCTACTAAGAATATAAGGCTTAGGTTAGTGCTTTTCTACTATGCTATTTGATCTAGGTTGAGATGCATGAGAAGAAGCTTTAACTTAAAAAATTTTATCGTTTTGTCTTTGTTTATATATTTTGATAGCCTAAATCTTGTAGGAATTATTTTAAGTTTATTGTTTAGGAATAAATTGACAATGAGATATATAATACCTAGATGAAATTGAAAGTCATGAGTAGGTGAATAGGGTAGTAGTGTAGTTTGATGAAGAGAGTAAATCGAAAGAATTTAATCAGAATTTCATGCACACGCATAACATAACTTTTACTTTGTTTTTATAGTTATTTTGATTTTTTTAGAGTTTTTGAAAAAAGAGTCGAAGATAATCTGACTATCAATTTTTTTTAGATAGTGGGAAAATTTTTGTAGTAAAACTTATCTTGGATTTTTATTTCTGATTTCAGAATTGACAACAGAGTTGGATGAAGAGTTGTAATCGTAATCTAAATTGTAGAAACTTAGAACAATAATAAAAAGTAAAAACAAAAAGATTTTTAGCTAAAACCACTAACAATAAAGATATTTTGCAAGAGTAACCGCAAAATTAAATTAAGTTTTGAATTTAACCAACAAGCTAGGCACGGAGAGATACGATATGTAAATAATTAAGCGGTTTTGTAAAAAAAAAACTACAAAAAATTTGTATAATTGTCGTGTTTCATTGTTTGCAAATTAGGAAGAGCAAGTTAATAAATTGCAGTATTGCATTACATGAAATGCAGCGGTGAGCGTGGCTTTTCAATTATCTCATATTGTAGAAAATGTAGCAGGGACTTATTGTGGATGTTGAGTTCTTGATTTTTGTCGTAGATAACTTGTACAAGGTTTTTTCATGCGTACTCGTAATAATATACGTCCGTAGGTTGTTGCAGTAATAAAAAATTGATTATAATCAACATTTTTTAAATAAGAATTTTGGTTTGCTTGTGATGGTTTGTTGGATGGAATGAAAGGAAGTTTGTATGAAAATCTTACTTGAATTTAAGACAAGGATTTATGTGTTTAAATTACTTCAAGTCGATTGCAACAACAAGTGTTGTGTAATTTTGTCTTTTCAATGTCGCATTTTCAACTTTGTAATCTAACAGACTGCAATGTAACGGGTACTGCATTGTCTTATGAGCTTGGATATTGGATTACCTTAATGTACAATTCCTAATAGCAACTTAGACAATTATTAAAAGGTTTATAGGTTTATAGGGTTTCTGTATAGATATTTATTCTTAAAATCATGTCTGTTCCCTCACAGAAGAATTACAGTACTTCTTCTGTGAATAACTTAGATTTGTAGCTAGTGCTGATGAGGAATTAAGTTTTTACACAAGCCTACCAGTTTGTTCGATTCAGAAAACAATGTCTTTTGTGGAGGTAGTACAATTTGAAAAAGGTCCAACTCCAGAAAATATGTGTCTTTTGACCCTTTGACCTGGCTATTTGTATCTTTGTAGTAAAGCTTTTGTTACCCGGATTTGTTTCGGCTCTTGGAAATGCACTCGTTCTGACTGTAATCTTAGTATTTATCCTCGTTCTTGCAGTAACTGACGTAACTCTAATTTCCTTCTTATCAATTGGATTCGTAGCTGCAGTGGTTCGTCTTATAATAGACTCATTCACCAATCCATGATTTCAATTGTAAATCATCCAACTTTTAAAAATCCATAAACTACCATAAAGAAACGATGTTAAGTTAACTAAAGAAAACCAATAAAACTTATAATGCTGCTGTGTATTTTTCAAATAAGGTAAAACAATATTTTAAAGTTAGGTAGAACATGTACCTTTCTAACCACAGTAATTTCATTATTTTGGGAACAGGATTTGATAAATATATTATGTAACACGCAAATAGTAATAAAGAATGTGATGTCAATAGCCATTATGGGATTTTTTAATGTTTGTAAATTGATTTATCATATTTACTGACCTAGCATATAATAAACACGCACACGTGTAAGTAGGTACACCCATTTTTACAGAAAATCTTAACAATTACTCTAGGTGAAATTATTGATTTACTGCATACCAGTACCATAATGTGTAGAAAAATTTGCCTAATTTTTTGTTAGAAAATTAACGACCATATTGTTATGTGGTTTTTATATTTACTAAAATTTTTATGTTACGTTAGGTAATATTAAAGGAATTGGGGTGCAATTTACAAAAACCAATTTATTCGTTTTATTGCTTGTCATTGGGCTCAAGTTGCTTCTGAAAGGAATCTCATTATAATTTTTAAGGTGAATTGGAATTTAGATTAATATGTTTGTTGTCAAACTTTTTGATTAAAATCTAAGAGTAATCATCAGAACAACATTGGCCCATAAGTATCCTCTGAAGACATGTTGTTTTAGCCCCTGGAAGCTCATTCGTAGTTTCTGTATCGAGTTCAATCAAAGCTTTGAAAACTTCATCAAGGGTGCTTTCTGACATGCTGTAGTAGTCAACACTGTCAGCCATAGAGGTTCGAATTTTTTCAAGTTTTTCAATTATCAAGCCCCAATTTTGCCCTTTTTGAGGTATCAGGTACTTTAATACATTCTGAGAAAGAAATTTAATTTTGTTAAAAAGCAAATTGAGAATGGAGAGCGCAATAGTAAAGTTCGTAATAATAATTACATGATGAGCTTCACGGAAAACACAATCTGCCAAAATCGTTTCAATATTTGACTTAAGATCACCAACAAGTTCTAAATCCCCTTCATTATCTACGGCAAATCGTTTCTTCAGTTTGAATGTAACAGTATAGCCATTCAAGAATTTATTCTTGATTTCACGAGTCGTTCCAACGTATTGTAATCGCCCATTGATCATAATACCAATTCTTGCACAAAGTTTCTCGCACTCTTGAACATTGTGAGAAGCCAATAGGATTATACGACCTTCTCTTTGAAGTCTCTGTAAGGTATGCCATAAATGCTTCTTTCCTGTAGCATCAATATCTCGACTGGGTTCGTCTAAAATTATCAACTTTGGATCTCCAATTAGAGCAATTGCTACACAAAGTCGACGCCTGAGTCCTCGGCTGTATTCGCCACATTTGCGATCAGCATCACTTTCGAGTCCTTATGAGTTAGAAATTTATTTGAAAAAACTTAAAAGTACGAATTGTATTTGAAATTTAAAACATAAAACATAAGTTACCTAAGGCTGACAACCACTGCGAACACTCTTTTTTTAAATCAGCAGAACAAATTCCTTTTAGAGTGCCGAATAATCTCAACATTTCTCGCCCTGTGAGATCTCCCAAAATTGAGTTTTTCTGCGGACAGTATCCAATGCATTCTGAAAACTGAATAACAGAATTCCCAAATGATTATTTATGATTTATTCTTTTAATTTATTTTCTAAATAAAAGACATTCTCAATTTTCGCATACCTCTCGACGATTTCGTAGCATTCCCAACGGAGGCAAATAAGCATCTCCAACGCTTGGAACATCCTCTCCAACAAGTGTTCGAAAAACTGAAGATTTGCCAGCTCCTTTCATTCTAAACGAGCATATATATCATAAGTAATCAAATATTTGCTTTATTTATTCTAAATAAATTGGATTGCAATAAATTAAAAGTTTATCAAACCCAATTAGCCCAAAACATTCTCCTTTTCTGATTGAAAATGAGACATTTGAATATGCTCCAGTAGTTCCATAATTTTTACAAAAGCCATCCACAAGTAACCCGTCCTCCTCAGGGTCGTCGTCAACAATCTTGTCTCCTAATTATTTAATTAATTCTGGTCGGTTTGATTTACTTGACTATAAAATACTTTAATATCATATTTCTAAATGTATCTTACCCATTCCAACCAATTTCCGAACCCATTCCGCTTCTTGAGCAGCACTTGGGTCTTTATCACCTTTTTCAGTGATAAAAACTTCACTCGGAGCTGAGAGAAAATAACGACTAATTTTCCTGAAGTAATTAAAGTCTATTAGAATAACAAGAGTTAAATATGAAATCGTGCTTAAGCCTAAAATGATCAGGTCTCTTATAAGTGTGTAGCCTTCAAAACCAAAGCTGGAAGTGAAAAATGCCATAGGTGCGAAGCATTGATCAGTTGTACAGTTACCTACAAGAGCAATTTTAAACATGTAAAACTATATTTGTAAATTGATAGTAAATATAAGTGCGTTAGGATCAGTATTCAATACGTACCACAGCAAGAATAAGCTGGGAGATATTTGTATAAACCAGTCTTATTGCAAACTGCATTTAGAGTATGTTCAGACATCACTACACATCGACTGTTGTACAAGGCAACTTTAGAATACGTGAACAATGCATGAACAGTAAATGGAATAGGAAAGGGTGTGGTTGACCAGTAAAACCATTCTGCAAGTGAATCCGTAATCCCATCATGAGTTTGGTACACAATGTAACTCCCCAATGCTTTCGAAGGGATTTAAGGGAAGGGGTTTTTTATTTATTTCAATTGTTTTACTTTAAAAGGTGTATAATGTTCAATTGTGTCAAAATTACCAGCAAAGAGGTGAAGTAGGTTTAGCCATCCAAATGCAGCCGTAGCATTATTGATAACTTGGCTGAAGAAATATGCAAATGTGATGCTTGCAAATCCTCCAGCAAGTAGAATGGAGAATAAAGCGACTTCAAACATTAGAAATTTCGAAATTAATAAAAAATAGATGGTTTTCGTTATATAATGAATCGATTAAATTAAACTACATTACCAGCTCCACCATACATAGTAAAAATGTAACGCTCTTGACAAATAAAAGAGATTAAGAGAGCAAACGCAGCAAAAAGAATTACGAAGGCTCCATCAACAACTGCATATGAAGACCAAAATATGAGGGGATTGATTCCTGTCATTGCTTGCAGATGATGACTCTAAAATTAGATAATGAATGGTCAGAGATCACACAATATGTTTTTATCCTTGTACCCTATAATGAAGAACGCATTACCCCAGACACCCTTTCCTTGATAGGTTTGACAGCAACCATGGCACAGATTATTGCCAAGGCATAAGCAAAGTAGAAGCAAAAAGATTTTAAAACAATTGTACTTCCCAGTTCTCCAATACCTTTCAGAGATTCCTGTAAAACGGATTATAAAATTACGCAATTAAATTCGAATAAGGAATTCAAGAATGCTTGGTAGATTGACTTACGTCAGACCCATTTTGCATCGGGTGATTCTCAACAATAATTTGTACACTTGATGTCTTCGTCATTAAATGAAGTAAGGCATTCGAGATCAAGTTCAGGGCCAATGGGGGCGAATTATACGGTACAGTGGAGTACAGGGCAGTGACTGTAGAATCTAATTGCTGAGCCCCTACAATGTACTTGTGGCGATACTTAAAAGTGTCATTTGAATCGATTTGTAATACAGCATCTGTTACATTCTCATATGCAGTTTCCATTGCACCTAGACCAACTATTTTGGTATATGCGACTTTTAGAGCCTGTAAATGTTAATTATTATATAAGACATTTTCAAAAGTGTTTTGGAACTTAGAACATTCTGTTTACGTTATTTTGTATTTTGAATAATGTCACAGGATTGTCGTAATCATTTAAGTTGATATTAATTTGGCTGAATCTTTCAGTGTCTCTATTTCGAAGGCCTCTATTAGCTCCAGTGATGCCGGAAAGTATAATGGCCAAGGGAATAAATATCTGAAAGACAAATAAATATAGGAGTTTAATAAAATATTGTAAGTTTTTGTTTAGTAGCGTTACCTGAAAAACAAGAGCCCAAATGCTGGAACGTGTCATCCAATAATTTTTCTTTAAAAGAGCTAGAAATCTTGCGGCTCCTAATTGACATCCTGTAAGTTTTCTACCAGAGAAAAACGTTGAACTTGGACCGGAGACTCCTTGTATACTGGAGGATGATGTTGTGGCCATAGTGGGGGAGCTCTGTTGAAACTCTCGGAGTTCGTGAACACTGGAATTCGTAACGAGTATTAATATAATAACGGATACATGTCACAATTTCCATTCAATTATAAATTAAAATTAATAAAAACCTGCTGAAAATTTCTTCTACAGAGGTAGTATGAATATCCACAGACAAAATCCCGAATTCCTCCTTGTGATCAGATAATTGAAAAAACATTTTTGGAAACAATGGAGCATATACATCGGGAACAACCATGGTTATCTCTTCCCCAGTCACAGACATTGATCTTTGTTTTATATCTGCATATTCAATTTCTTGGGTTATCATTCGAACCAGTTTCTCAGCTCCGTTGCTTGTGACTTGTAATTTGATTGTGTATCCATTTCCAAAAATTTCCTTGATATATGAAGGCGATCCGAAGCCTCTTAAGTTACCATTATTCATTATTGCTATTCTATCAGAAATGAGGTCCGCTTCTTCAATTGAATGACTTGTTACTACAATAGTTCGGTCTTCTCTAAATTTCTAAATGAAAAGAAACTTTATTCAGTGTCAACATTTTCCATGTGTGTATGTGTAAGGAACTTAAAAAAGCTCGAAAACAGAAATTAACTATCACCATCAAAACATTCCAAGCAGACCTAGCAGCATCTGGATCCATACCATTTGTTGGTTGATCTAAAAGAATGATTTTAGGGTTACCCGTAAACGCGATCCCAAAACATAATTTACGTTGATCAGATATTGACAAGTGTTCAGTAGGATACTTTGCTTTATCCTTTAGTTTCAGTAGTGCAATTAAATGAAGAGCTTGAGCTCTGGCGTCACTCCATTCTTTACCTTTGACCTAAGTGAGTGTTACGTTTTAAGTATTATAACATTCTATTTTGAAAACTTGAAAACTTTTTTAATGTTTCTCAGTTACACACCCATGAAAATAGAAGCAAATGCTCCATAACGGTAAGGTCACTAAATAGCATATTAGTTTGGGGACAAAGGCCAACACTTCTTCGAGCATCAGTTAGATAATCATGGATATCATAACGGTTCACGTACGCCGTGCCCTCTTCAGACTTTATAATTCCTGTGGAATTAAATAAACTTGTTCAGACTGTTATTATTATTATTAAATTGGTTGTAAAAATATTATACTAACCCAAAAGAACGTTTATCAAAGTAGTTTTTCCACTTCCATTTTCTCCACAAATAAACGTTACTTCATCCTTATAAAAATCACAGGTTATAGACTTCAAAACATTCTCCGCTTGAAAACTTTTGCAAATATTTCGAATTTTGATCCCACATTCCCTTGTAGGACTTTGTTCTTCAACTGCATTCGATTTATATCCAACCCCACGTCGAGGGAGTTGTACAGGATGCAAAAGTCCTAAATTACCTAAAATCTTAGTTCTTAAATTTCCTAAAGGAGATTCAAAAGGTTCGTCTTTTCCAGGTTCGTTTTCAACTGGACTAGGTTTCTTTCGACAGTGACATCCTTTCTTGAGACATCGGATGAATTCTGGAAATTTCGTGTCATCATATAAAACATCATACATGAGTCTGTAAGGGTTCTTCAGATTTCGGTTATTTTTATTGCGCATAAAAGTGGTCAGGATCATGTAGAATAATGCATCAAACACAAGCATACTGAATATTACTGCCAGGTTTAAGGAATCAGTTGAGCTTGCATATTCTTCAACATTTTTCCAATGCACACCAATAGCTGCAGGAAAATATTTTGATATAACTTAGCATTGCTATTGCTACTAAACAGCATTTAGAGTAAATGGAAAATTATTAGAAACCTCGTGATTCCCAAATAGCAATTATATTAAAGCCCCAGTAAAGGCACATATTTGGAAGAAAAGAGATCATGAGTTGAGTGGCTAAGTATCTCTGTCGGCTTCCGATTAAAAGAGCTGGTAACAGAAACGAACCCAACCATATAACTACTCCTAATGAGCCTGCATTTGATGCTGTATACCAATTTAAAATTTTTTTAACCTTTTGATTTTTTAATTTATCTATCTATTTAGTTTTTAATAATTGCATGACTTACAATAGCGGAAAAATGATGTAATAAAAAAGCAAAACCACACAGCAGCAAAAACATAGAGAAGGAGAAATGCCCAAAGAACAGCAACAGAAGAGTACATAAGAACAGCCCCATCTCCAGATAAATTAGCACTTAGCACCAGAATGATAAGTACAACGGCGATAACTGCTACCGTTAGTACGTCCAGCATCCATCCAAACCAGTAGCCATTGTTGCTCAAGCCAAGCATTATTAGGAGTTGCTGAATTATGACACAAAATGTGAATTACTATATTTATTATGCTAATTTTCATGAATTATAGAAAATTCATGATTTTATTGAATACCTTTACACCAGTCTCCTTCTCTGTAACAATTTTGGCGATCGTGACACTGGCCATGTATGTAAATCCTATGATAATCGCTGAGGGCAGGAGAGTTGCCAGTACCATGGTGTAATGAGTCTTGTCTTCGTAGACATACGGAGGATAAGGTAATGCTTGGGTTTCTATTTTGTAAGAAAGAGGTTTGTTCCCAGAAGCCTGGTTTATAAATGTTTTATCTATTGCCATTTGAAGTCCTAAGAATCCAGTTGACTCATATTGTGCAAACTCTAAAGAATTTCAAGCTCAAGGTCAATAAAAGCGATAAAATATCATTTTCTAATTGCAGCAAAGGATAATCATACATACGCTTTCCAGGACCAGGTCCTTCAATGTCTGCAAATATTTTTCCAGTAATAAATTTTTGGGTCATCAGTCTGATTTTGTACACCAAATCAGATTTAATTCCAGGTTTAGCCAGGAAGATAACTGCTCCAGTCAAGGATGACGGGGTGTTGAAGTATCCTGATCTATTTTGTCTTAGTAAAGAATTTAAAGCCTCTATTTCAGACTCTGCCGAAAATCCTACTACATCTGTTAAAGTAGTCAATATGCTTTGAGTATAGCGATTAACAAATATACAAATATTGAATAGAACTATGCATAAACAAGTAACCGATTTGTGCTCCATTTGTTGCCAAAATCTTCTGAACCTGGGCCATTAAGCCATTTACAAAAGTTGTATTAGGAGAGTAGGCAAGTACTGATTTTACTCCCACAGAGGAACATCCAATGTGACATAATTGAGAAATAAGACCCTATTTGTATGGGAATTTTATAAGTTATAGTAAACAGCAGAAAAAGGTTGCTTATTAAACTCATGAAAAGTAAATCACCCTCATATCATGTGATGAATATAGGGTTGGCTTATCTGTCTCAGGTAAAACTACTTCCGGTTCCATAACAGCTTTTACAGACACTAGTAAAAGTACTAATAGCACCGGTGATAGAATCTCTAGTAAAGTTTGCCACTTATGATGTCTCCGAGATCTCCATGATTTCCAGAGAACCGCGCATACCATCCGGTATGCATAATCGAATGTTGACATTGTTTTTCTTATTAATTACACACAAGGCAAGATTTTTTTTAAAATCTGCATATTATAAAGACAGTGGGTGTTTGGCATTTTGTACACACGATTCTAGCCTTCAATTTGAATTTCTAATGCTATGAAATAATCGTAGATTTGCAACAATTGGAAGCATTGAAATCCATGACGACATTCTATTGCGTCGCAATGGTGATAACGTGGTAGTTTCAATGCCACCCCCATCACATGACATCATCCGATTCATCATGACATAAATACATTTTATGACGTTTTTATTTAGCAGTGGCTTCAATAACAAAACATTATTGTATTTTTTTCATTTACTTTATTTCTGGCACTGAGTTAGCATTGTGTCACTTTAAAAACTACCAAATACAATGCTAATACCATGTTAGACAGAAAGGACACATTTGATTTTGAATGAATAACATTTGTAAACTTTTTAAGAGTTAGATTTGAAGAGGCTTCTATAATGTAAATGTCCTTTGCATTTTTAGACACTGCAATATCATGGGGAGTTTCAAACTCTGTAGAATTGTTGTTAAATTGAGTCACAGGGAAAGAAGCAATTAACGTTGCACTGAACTTGCTCACAGCAATTTCAAAAACTTTAGGGAGGCCAGGTTTCAAGTGGCCATTGATTGCAAAAAGAGTTCCGTAATTTGCGTCACTATCATTACAAAATTCGAACTGTGAATACATGCTGCTATGAGCTGAATGAGCTATGCTTAACAACATTGCCTTTACCTGCCCAAAGTTTTCATAACTAATTTCATAATGAAAAGTGCCATTGGGTGAAAAACACTGAATTCTGCCATTATTTCTGTCTGCGACAAAAATAATAGCGTCTTTTTCATTATTTTTTGCACTAAAAAACGTTGAGTTATTAAAATTCGAAGCTTTTTCATTTGGGAAAGCTACAACCACCGAGTGAGTTACATTAAAAGGTACTGGGTGAATGTTTGGATTAATGGATCCAGCACCAAATTCTAGTAAATACTTTCCAGAGCTATCGAATTTAACAATTCTGGAGTTGCAATAGCCATCAGCAACAAAGAAGTCTCCACTTTGTGGCATTACGGCCACATCTGCAGGGCTGCAGAAGTGATAAGCGTCGCTTCCAGGAGTGAATCGCTCGCCAAGCGTTAGCACAGCTGTTTTTTTCCACACCTCAGTGGATGCTACGTATTCAAACTGTTGACATCAAAAGGTTTTGGCTTTATGAATTGATATTCGGTTTCAATAATTGTTTACAATTTCCATTTTTAATGAATTCCAAAAAAATTACCTTCAAAACTTGATGTAATTTCACATCAGTGATAAAAATGTCCCCATTTTCAGTCACCTCAATGCCATGAGGCTTTACAAATTTGTCCTTTCCCCAAGTTCTCAAAATTTTACCAGATTTCTGATCTAAAATGAAAACAGTATCAACAGGTATTAAATCAGTTGAACCAGATCCAGAATTACTTCTGTTACTCCGATGAAGAACAATGATGTTATTGTTTTTGTCGATCGCTATTCCTGAGCCAAAAACTTGCAAATCTTTAACAGAGCTATCTGGCCAATAAATTGTTGGTTGAAAATTGGCTGATACTGTTCTTAAACGTACGATTTTGGCG
>JAQGAA010001647.1:0-14950 GCA_034696425.1 Isotoma viridis | reverse complement strand
TGCGATAATTTGCCGACTGGCAGTTCTTAAATTTAGCGTATCATCTTTAGTCTAATACACATTAATTTATTACCTGGCCTACTGGGAGAGCAATAAATGAAAACTAACCAAGATCAAGGGCGATCACTAATGGAATACACATAACTCAATAGACATCTTCGCGTTTAAGAGAAAAAAACGTTGCAAAATTTTCGGCAGTCTAAAGGTCAGACAATTTACATATCATTATAGATCGCATATACCCAAAGTACTGTGTAAAAAATATCTCCGTATTACATAGTAAAAAAGGTTCACCTTCTATTTCTATTCTGAAGACAAACGCCCTTCTTAATATACTATCATCAATGATAAAACTAATTGTCGAAGTTAATCCGTGTAAAACAAATGTGGCTTTTGTCAATCAAAAACATATAACTGCGAAGCAATGCAACCAGAAACATACTGGCATCATCAGTATTGTTATCACCCTCATCATCACGGTACAGAACTGGACCCTCTTCTGAATCTGAATCGTCATCTTTCACTGGTTCTTTAGGTTTTGAATTCTCTTTGTTATCCTCCCGTTCTCTATACGGCAGTCCAACTCCAAACCTTATTGGTCTTGAACTGGAAAAAGTATTAGGTCATTTTTAAAAAAGACATTTCCAAATTCATATTATTTGCAATTCATCAACATTTGACGAAACTCAAATTTCAAAAGGGTGCATTCTGAGGTAAACAGTTTTTTATATAAAAAAAATTTTAAAAGGGTGCAGGTGAAAACACTTTGTGGACGATTAGGAAATATTTTATAATTCCCTTTCATTCACGGCAGTTCTGTTTTATCTAGGAGATGACATAAAAACGGTTGGTGCTCTTGGCATAATATTAAGCGAACTAGGTATTCCACTTGACATCCTATTATATTTAGGATAAAACGAATAGTTTTTTTATAAAGGTTACAAGCGTTTTCACTAAAAATATTCATGCATGATGTACTTCAAAAAAGGGTGAGACACGGACAATAAAAGCTTCACGGAGAAATAAGAGACAGAAAAGAAGTGTCGATTTACCCAAAGATTATCCTTAAAGGCTGTCGCCTTTACAGCATCATAAAAAGTAAGTAAATTGCATTAAATTTTGTTCTACATCAACCTTTACATTTCAACCCATAAACAATGAAGCAATTTGCAAAGCTTGTTGATAAAGGTAAAAGTTTGAAACAGATAGGTAAATAGTAACCAAAAGTTAGTGACTACATTACCCATATGGTATGATTATTGATTTTAATACTATATAGGCTGCACAATGGCATTATTTTTGACATAAAGAGGAGTCAGCGTACATATTCAATTAATACAAAGTTTAATTCTACTTATGAAATAATGAAAACATTTTTGTTAACTGTCATTGAAAGACTTCATACTTTAGATGCTTTAAAGTGATTCCACATTTTTCAATGGAAACAATGAGTCATGAAAATATTTCTATAAGTCTAAATGTAGCCTTTCACCAGGAAGAAATAGCTTCACGTTTATGGTACAAAATCTCACTTGGAATGTTGTTCGTACTTTACTCCTACAGATTTGTTCGTCTCCTGAGTTGGGGTCGACGCTCCAGAGCCTGCTGCACTGCCTGGTAGACCCTTTTTCTTAAGAGCAGATTTTACCGGCATGGCATTAGGTTTCGGCTCCTTCGCTGGAACTTCTTCCACTCGATTTGTATCCATATCTGGTCCTAGTCTAAGGTAATTCATATTCGCTTCCAGAAGCTCTTCATCTTCGTCAGAATCACTTCCATCAACATCGCCTTCTTTAAAAGAATACAAAATGATTTTTATAAATCATGTTTCTTAAATTTGCTATATATGGAGTCAATGGAGCTCCATTTCTCCAATTCATTTTTTTCTAAATGTTGGAATTTATACATATCTGTTGGAAGTTGGAAGTAGCTTACCCTGAGAATTATGACTATACATATCAACATTACGAGCGTTTTGCACAACCATTGCAATTGCCGCAGCTAAGTTTTGTTCCCGTTCTCGTTGTTGAGCCATTTGTTCTCTGTGTTGTAATTGAGTCCTATGAGATGGTAATGGAGATGGTGAGCTGAACATCGGTGGTGGAGGAATAGGACCTATTTCAGAAACAGGAATCGGCGGTTCAGGAAGGTCTGACAAGGAAAAGGGTAGCGAATTTTCTGTAGGGCATCCATTACTGCTACTAGAGTAATGTTGGTCATCAGTCTGGTGATAGAAGGCAGCTGCCGTACCTCCATCTGATCAAAAGAATTAACAAATACTTGTATAATCACAAAGCCTGAGAGAAAGTACATGAAGCTATCATTTCATATCGTATCCCTTATGCTTTTTACAACTTTCACCAGATAAAAAGACAGAATGCTTCAATGAACCATCAAACCTCATATCTAATTCAGTATGCATTGAAAGGTACAAGTGGAACACAAAAAGTGTTTGCTTTCACTTGTCACATGCCAGCATGCCACTAACATCCTGCGGAAAGGAACCAGTTCCCTGCTTGAACTCACCAAGAAAACTCAGTCTATTCTCTAAGGCAATAAAGTTTGTTCACCTGAAATTAATTCTTTCCTACCAGATTGCCGATGAACAAATTTATACTCATTAAAAAAACATGCACATTTATCTTGGAGAAAGTTAAAAGTGTGTCGATGCATCTAAGCAGGAATTCCTTAATGCATCCAAATCAAGTTTCAAGTTTTCACCTAAAAGTTTTGGTTTTCTTAGAATAAAGTTGAAAATGTGAGTACCCTGATAATAAAAGTAGATGCAGTCAGAAAAATGTTCCGAGCAGTCAAGCTTGATTTCTACAATTTTTTGACATAATATTCGATGAGACTAATATGATACGATATGGACAAAAGTTTCATAAAAAATTAAACGTATGAACGTATGACTACCGCAGAATTAAAAACAAGACGTTAAAAATAGCGTTTCACACTGTGGAAAGCACAGGACATAGTTGTAGGCGGTGAATCTTTCCTTGACCATTACAAACAGACTTGTCTGCATTTCCATACCCCCTCAACTATGCAGATTTTGTACTGAACTATATATTTCCGGAGAAAGTAAACAGCATGCTGTAGAGATAAAACTATCCAAAAATATAAGGCAGGAGATTGTCTTATAGTCATTATAGTCTAAAAGAAAAACGATCATTTTGTGTCTCGGATCGACGAGAACGAGTGTTTTATCAACGGAACCAGTGGAGCACATGGAGGTTATGACTTAAACTTAATGTATATCCACATCAATCAGGCTTAGTTTTGAATGTATTTTCCTAAAAAAAACACTAGACACTAAGGTACAACAAATCTTTGCCACTTTTTGTACAACTATCAGATACTTTTTTACCGTTTTCACACTAGGATTTATGCAAGCAATTTGAAAACGAGAATTAAAGATACCGAATGACGAAGATTGAAAACAATGATGATTCAAGACACTAACTTTTCTTACCGCCGTTGCTCATGGTGTATGAGTGGATTGATTTTGACCGATCAGCATTATCCTGTTGCGACACAATGGAGGTCGTCATCGGATTATTTGACGAGGAAGAGGAGGAGAAAGTGGTCAAGTTAGTTTGACTTTGATGCATGATATTGTTAGGTTGATAGTGAGACGAAGAAGATACGATTTGAGAAGAAGAATTAAGGTAACCATTCTTCACGTGATTAGGAGGGGACGATCGATCATCTGAAGAGGAATTGTCTCCGTGACCCAGGTGAGCATTGTGAACTAAATGCCCATGATGATGGCTGCCAAACGTTGTCAGAGTTGTTGCCTGATTATTGAGATGAATAGGCGACACTCCATTTTCGCCTTTTGCTCCATCACAATTCCAGCTGGCATCTGAAATAATACATTAAAACAATGTAAACCTTAAGCTAGAGCTTTATGTCTTTCCTAAATATACAATCGTTTGATAAGGATATTAGAATATTGCCTGTAAAATACAATAGAACATTATAAAGGAAATAATTAGATAAAAGAAACCGTTCAAGAATTCACGAAGAGTTGAGATTAAATATGCAAACCAAAATTCCACCACGATATAATTAATCTGTAAAAGTCGAGATTGAAATAACCCCAAAGCATTACTATTTTAAATTTAATTTTACGTAGACAGACGAATATTTGTGACATTTTGATTACAACTGTTAAAAGTATTACTATAAGTAATTAATTGAAACATGCTTCCCCATGCATGATACAACACACAATTAAAACTAGAATGAAAAATTCGTTGTTATTTGTAAAAGCTCATGCAAAATTTCGAGGAAGTTTAGAATTCGAGGTAGTACTGTCACTGTTCTGTCAGTTCTGTGATAAGTATAATTTTTTAACCCAGGTTCAATAAATCACGTTTTTAAGCTAGAAGCCATTCAATTATCTCCTATTCCCGATAATCAGATTCGATAAAAATGATTTTAACGCGGCGATGCCATTAGGCTCCTCTTCAGAAATAAAGCCCCAATTGTTCTATCCCTAATGGGTTCTTAATCAAAGTTTTACGATACCCGTTCACTTGAGCATGCATGCTTACCTATAAATTAAGTTTTTGGACATGGAATTACATTAAATAAGAAGCACACGCAAATTATTCAGTCGCACATGCAATTTATAAAGTAAAATAAAGCTTTCACCTTCACCTAACTGTGCTACTTTCTCGGACGATTTCCTGACAGTAGAAGTGACAGGAAGCGAAGGTGAAATGGCCAAGGACCATTTATCATACGAATTTGCATCTGTTCTTTATGAAAATACAAAAGATTTACAGGTTCCCTACATTCGCGTTTATCAAACTTAAAAAAATAATGTAGCAAACAAGAAAAGTACAATAATCGTTCTATTTTATGTTCAGCGTTAACAGTTTCAAACTTTCAAAGTGGACAAAACTAAAACTAGTCTAGCAAATGGATTAAGTACTGGTCCATTGTAAGTGTGGAAAAAGAGATTTAGCATCATCAATCGACATAAAGGTGACAGTTGGCAGAGAAGAAGGAAGTTGCACACATGTTTTGAAGTATTTTTGTTAACACTAACCCAAGTTGTCAGAGGTTGGCAAAAGATTCGGAGTGTCAGGAGGTAGAATCCCTTTTTGAACTAGTTCGTCTCTGTTTGCCCTGACCGACATTTTGCGTTCCAAGGCTGTTTTATCCACATTTTATAGTTCAGTCACAGTTACAGGTAATCATCCAATCCACCAAGTCAATAGTTCAAGGGAACAGGAAATCAAAATCAAAAACAAAAAATAAACAAAAACATAAGGAACGATTATGGTGAAAACAAACAAAAAATGACATAAACATTAGCTAAAAATCATAAAATCATTTTTGTAGGACGCTATTGTGTATTGTTGGAATTCAACGTATTTTCATGTACGTTCGATTTTTTTTCATATATTACATTAATTTTATATCATCACAATCGAAAACAGTAGTAGAGTAGCATACGCATGCAGTAGATCAGCCATCATAGACCACGTCAGCGTTGACTTGAGTTTTTCAACCTTATTCATGGCTGTATTAAATTAAACTATTTTATCATTACTACGAGGAGACTCCATTTTTTCGGTTTTACCTTGCCAAATTCGATGAGTACGGAGGGCTGTTGCCCAACAGAATGTCAAAAAGCAAAACATTAATTTTAAGACTAAACGAAATCCATTCGTTTTTATTCTGAAAGGCCAACTAACCCAAATTTTGACAGTACTTCTGGCTTTTGAATATTCCATTTTCAAAAATAAATATTGCAATACATTAGTATAAATTTGAAGTAAATTACTCATTGGATGCTTTAGAATGTTTTTGAGTTTTCTACTCTTAATCTTAACAATTTATCTTCGTTGGAATGCCTACGTGTCGACACACATTTTGATGCATGCTTTTAAATGACTTCAGATTCATCTTGTCTGACTCAACTCAACATCACTTGAAGTTCGACAAAAAACAGAAACTGAATTGAAATTTCAATCAATCTTGAGCTTTCTAAGACTTTTGGAATGGTAAAGTTTTGAAAGCTTTCCTGAGTGATACAGATATATGCACTGGCCTGATCTAAAAGGTTTTTATATCATATTTTATTTCATTACTATGCAGTAGCAGTTAATATACAAATTAAAGAAAGTTTCCTCAATTCTTAAACTGTGAGAGATAAAAAGATAATGTTTAGTTGGAAGCCTTTGAGTTTCACGACACAATTCTGACTTCCTTAAAATTAAAAACAGATGAGATATATTTGAAAAATGATACTGCCGTGGTGGATGCTCAGAAACGATACAGATAGAATATTCGAAGTATCAATTCTATTCGTTTTCAAGACAATTTAATGGTCTTTCTTTACTTTTCTTCTCAACAAAAAACCACAACCTTTCGTCTATGAAACTTGCAAAGTTCACAATAATATAATAGCAAAAGTTTCAATAGAATCTTTCAGATATTTTCCATCCCATTTACAAACCTGAATGTGCTATTTGGCTCTCAATAAAAGGACTTTCCTTTTAGTTCTCTTGTGCTATGAAAAGTTGCAATGGTATTTTTTTCATTGAATTCCGCAGAACCTGAAATTTAGGTTGTTTCAAACCATTGGAAGTTGCATTTCGAGTTCTGAAAACCTTCTTTGTGCATTTCTGTACCACCACGCATTCATATTTTACTTACTTTGTACTTTGTACTTGAATTGAAATGGAAATAATATACTTTAGAAATAAAATCTACTCTTCTTCTTCTACTCTTTGAAATGCACTGAAAACTACTGTATGAGACTATTAATATTTGTTAAAATTGGTACCAAAATGATGATATGGTTCAAATGCATTCATAACCTAACAACTACTTATCCAAGAGAAAATTCCTGGTGAGTAATGCTCCTCTTAATTTCTAATTTTTATCCTGTCAGACATAAAAATTGAAGAATCCCATTATTATATGTGAAAATTCAGCCCTATTTACCTTATTTTGTATTTCGTGTAGGTATGTAATTACTTTACGAATGTAAGAAAGTAATGGCCTGTTTCGCAATTCAAATTATGGAATTACAACTCGTTTGTACTTAAGCACACCATCTCTATATCATCTCAAACTTCGTTTTCTCTTGACGCAAGGTTAAACCCATTACAAAACTAATTACATATAAATATTGCTTCGCTTTGGAGGAAAAATTCATGCAAATTACGTTGCAATAAAACTTGTATTGTAATTTAATATGAGTAATAAATAATACTTATCCTCTAGAGCGTGTAATTTGTATTCTCCAGTAAAATGATACTATGTAACCATTACAATCACAGACGTCTACGATAATTAATTTACACTTTCAACGTTGGCTTCAGAAAAATAAGAAAAGAGAATAGCATCGACAAACTTACATCTTGAAGCAGCTTCAAATTTATCCGACTTCTTCTTCCTCTTCCATTTCCAGGGCTTGAAAAGACGGCCAAAGCTGGAGAATTTGCTTTTTCTTTGAGGAGGGGGACTTCGGGAACTGGGTGGCCCAACACTGGAAGATCTCGGACCGATTCCATTTGGCTTCGTTTTTGCTGTAATAAACAAAATTTTGAGAAACATTAGACTTTCCCGTCACAACGCATTTTACGGAGTGGCATAAGTATATTTTGGAGAAATTTATGTCAGCGCTGGTGCATTGTTTTAAAGATTATTATATTATTGCTTGACACTTTCGCACATTCCAGAATCTATTAAAATTAAGAGCATACAATAAGTAGTGACATCGTTTAGTTTGGACAGTATTACATTCACTTACATTTATCTCTAACTCATTGTAAAATAAAGGTAAAACCAATACAAAAACAAAGTAAAAACACTGAAGCACAAAGCCCACCGCACCACAACTACGCTATAATGCCCATCATCTGTCTTGTAAATGAAATCTGCAGATAAACTAAAGCCCTCTTGGGTACAATCGACTCCTGAGTGCAGTACCCGCAACATAGATTCCTGATTATTTTGCAAAGAAACTGAAGCTGTTCTGAATTCCAAATCAGATATGTAAGCACAGTGCACAGACTGCACAGAGGAAACTTAAAATGTGTAAAAAATGTAGCGAAATCCTCTTTTATATTCGCTCACATTATATGATCATACATTTTTTATTTATCTTCAGAGACAAAGTTCAAATAAAATGAAATGGAAGCTAATATGAAAAAGTAACTGTTAATAGCACATACAAAACGTAGGAAAAATTCAACCAGTAATTTATGTCTTGTAGCCACAATAATGGTAGCAAGAGAAACAAAATTATATCGGTTTACAAATGCCATTTAAACCAAAAATGGTGATCATAATCATTTCATCATACATTACAAACTACTTCTAATTGTGTAAACGTTAGGTTAAATCACTAGCTGGTTTTTACACAAGCGTCTTACACAAAAAACTATGAGATAGAGACAGCTTTTGAGTTTTGGCTCATTCATGTTTTTTTCCTTGAAAGAAAAAAAAACTGTACTTTCGGGTCAAGCTCCAACAAGACGTAAAAAGCTCTTTAAAAAAATCTAAAAAAACATAAAGGAGTCATAAATGCTTAAAAATATGTCATACTGAATCTAGGTAATTGTATAATCGTGTTAGTTGGTTGGTACTTATAGTATATACTCGTCTATTAGGTTAGTTTTCTTGAATCAAAGAACAAAAGAAATTCTTCCAGGCGTAATAAATCTCTTTCAAATACTATACAGTTCAAGTTCTCCAAAACTCGAAGTAGAACAAAAAGCATCTAACTTTTCTTCTTTCTCTGTTTGGTTCCAAGCCAATTTCCATTTTCAACTTGAATCATTTCTAAAGATAAGTTACTTCGTACATCGCTGGTACTTGGCTATTCACACTCGCTATAAAATAATACTGGTATGTAATGTAATAGATCTTTTGCAAAATCCAGTAACTGTAGAAAGAAAGCTCATACTTTCTCCCAACTGAAAAACGAATATAGCTAACAAGGACCAGCTCAAAACTCTCTCCTTGTTAAGCGTTTTAGTATTATCAGCAGACACAACTGAAAAGTGGAAATACTCTGCGTCTTATTTCACTTTTTAAATTCTTCAGTATCAAAGAAAGTCTCAAGAAAGAATATGCATCTTATTCATGATAATAAGGAGTTTATTTTCTATGCAGCACAGGACTCTTGAAAAAGTACTTCCCTTTCATTAATTTATAACAGAAGAGGCATTCGGGACTTCATTTATTGATAAGTTTTGCAACAAAAATCTTAAAACTTTCCAAGATATCTTCACAGATAATGCAAACAATACTATTTTCTAATCATTAGTCATCTTTTTGTATGGAAAATGTGTTGCAAGATAAGAATTTTTAGCTTTTTATCATAGACTAAAGAACTTTAGTTCTTTAGTCCATGGCTTTTTATGACAAGTTAAGTGTATAATACAGAGAATGCCATAGGTAGTAGTAGTAGTAGGCAAATGTATTATAGAAACCTTAAATTACATTACAAGATAGAGACGCATAATACAAGAGAAAGCTGAAAAACTTTTTTGCAGTAAACGTACTTACGGTGATCAAATACTCATCAATCGATCATAAAATCTACCAAGCCTGACTTCACTAAGCGCCTTACTTTTCAATGAGCTTCTTTCTTCACGACTTCCTTTAATACCTAAAATACCCATAAACTACCTCTAAAATACTTAATAAAATACCACAAAACCTCTAATAGGATTTTAGCTACTCTCTCTGAATCTAAAAGGTAGTCATTTATTTTTTATACCTATTGCTATCTCCTTCAACTTTTATAAATGTATGAAAGATACGGCTGCATTCAACTAAATTAAAATTTGCTGTATCATACATCCGTACAAATCTTCGTCCTCCGATCCTCATATCGATCCCTACTACATTTTTAGCGAAGAGGCGACGCTATAATTCTTAAAAAGATAATTGTAGACATACTTATTGTAGAAAGTAATGCCTAATATGGATACGTTAAAGTATTTGTAGTATGTACGCATTACAATAAGTAAAATCACATATCCCTTTCTTTGACAATTTTTTAATTAGTTTACGTCAAAATATGAAACACATCTTTCGCATTCCCTAATCGTAAGAAACGAATACCAAGCCACAAATCTAATGTTTGAATTTCGGTGTGACATCAAAGATTTCTTCCAAATTGCACTCGGGTGGACAAAGCAATCCGTTTTCCATAAGTTATAAAACCGATTAAACATTTTAAGAACTAATTTTCTAGAATTGTAGACTAGTGGATGGTATTTTTAATTTTATTTATTATCGTGTACAGCACGAGTTAAGATAAGTCAACTAATTTCCTTGAATTCAATCGAAATTTCAACTTTATATTTGAGGCTACAGAAGTTGTTTAAGCTGGCTGGTAATGACATGAGACTATACATAATCAAAATAGGCAAAATTATTTCTCAAAGTATTATAATCCCAATCCATACAAGGAAGATCAATGCCAAAAGGACTAAGAACTGCAATATCATTGCTTACGAAAAGTCACAACATACATTGGCAGAGATACATTCCAAATTCTAGATTCATTCTTCGTCTCACTCCCCTTCAGAAAATAAATTCACCATTCACCGTAACATTCACTGATTAGAAAATCACTCTATACAATGAACAATGGAGAATCATTGGCATTCCGGCATAACAAATAATTACATTCATTTTATAACACCAAGCTATTTATACAACCAAAGAAGCAAATAGAGGTTTCGAAGATAAGACATTAAAAAAATCTACCTAGCTGTTACTTTAAGCCACGCATGATATTCGAATTTCGGATGATTGACTTGAGGCATTTAAAATAATTTTTTGTTCTTGGACTCAAACTCCAATCATCATCACATGAAAAACTATTATCAAACATTTCTTTAGGCTCACCAAGAGATGACCACTGATGTTATTATAACCTTATAACATTACATAACAGAAGTTTTTTTATGTGTATGAGATGAGAGAGCCACAAATTGTCTTGAGACTTTTTTAAACGGCATTGTTATGCCTGGAGCTATGTAAATACTTTAACCTCATCATAGAAGAACATAAGAAGATAAAAAAGTTATATCATGTCAGGTCTATACAATCTTCTGAGGCAAAACATAAATGTGAACCCCTAACTTCAACTTCAGAGTTGTATTATTATAATGTACACTCTCGTTCCAGGGATATGCAGTTTTGTTTATTTTCACCTTTTTATGTTTTAGGGTCTCTTACGCATGAAATGGGAAATAAAACTTTTTTAACTTCATTTCATGTACCCTTGGTCAATGTTAATGTTACTCCCTCACTTGTACTCCCGTTCTCCCTTATTATTGTTCCCTCCATCTTATAATGTTTCCTTAATATTTTAAGTACCTACATTGTGAGATGACAGGGAAGCGAGGGGGAAGTAATTTTATTATTTTTTGATTATTGAAGAAGCGGAAAATTCTTTTATAAGGTAAATATGTAGGCCACATCAAATACCTATTGAAAAAAAGTTGACTTTATTTAGCTTCAGTGATATTTGTAAAATGTGCAAGGCACTTGAATGCCTTCACTCTTTTCGTACTAAACATTCGACTTGTACTTGTAATTCCAATCTATCTACGTTACAATTAAAACTTTTAACTTTTAGAAAATCTGTACTTTAGCTATAGCTTTAAAATTTCTGTTTATTCATACATTTAAGTTTTAAAACAGATACCAATTCATAGAATAAATACGGTTATATGGTCATAAGTCTGAAAAGAAATTAAAAAACCTAAATGAACGAAAAAGAAAACCATTCTGTCAATAGCACTAATTTCCTGTATACTTTTTGTTGTAAGGTATCTTATGTAAAGCTTATTATTGCATTAGAAAACACAGTAGCCCAACTATTTACCACATTTATGTGCTATATAAACTAATGCCAAAAGATGAAGACAAGAAGAGAGCCAGACAAAACCAGACTCTTGGAATTTGGCACACTTTGACGCGAATGCAGTGTAGGAATGACAATTCGCAAATCTGCTATTTGCATTAAGCCTGGTTTAGCTTCAAGCCCCAAGTCCTCGTAGCCTTCTCTCATAAAATCAAAATTCAAGAGTAATAGAACAAACTTGAGGAGTTTTCCTACCGAAGAATCTAACGTTGAAATTGAATAATTAAATTAATCAGAAATCTTATTCGATTAAACAATTAGCCCTACAAAAATGCTTAATAAAATATTTTAGTATCTTTCTTTAATAAATAAGACATCAAATGTTGAATTTTACAAAGACTACAATACTTAAATCATAAGAGGGTTAAGTTAAAGTTAGTTTAAAGCTTACTTTATAGCATTTTTGTTTTATCTAAAAGCAAAATCCAAGAATGAGTAATTTGAAATGATCATAAATATTAATGTTTCATTCTTTAAGGTACTTTTTCAAGTTATGAGATAACATAATTGTTGACTAGAATTACATCACGGTTATCTTAATTTTATGATTTCAGCTTCATATCAACCATATGCAAAAACAACACTGCTAGGAGTACGCAACAAGCTCACATTGACATTCGACATCCCATGCTACATTCCGATACCTGCTGGCTTACATTACCAAACAATAAAATAGACAAAAAACCAGATTCTAGTCAAAACACATGGGAACAAAGTTAAACTTGTAAGATGCTAAGCAATCTTGACCGATATAATCTTGCTCACGTTGCCTAAAAAACTGGTTGATTTGACTTATTTGGCCCACTGACAAAATTAAAAGACAAACTGGAACTTATAATGTAATATTTGCATTAAGAAATCAAAATAAATCATTACTTAACACTTAAGAAATATACCCAGGCCAATAACTATAGGGGTTTCATTATTAAGACGGCATATTAATTCCTTTAATGGGTAGTAGTTTCTTATTTCTTTTAACAGCGATAGTTCGCCTTTACCCATGAGCAATATTGGCATCAAGCAGAAGCAGATATTACACAAAAAAGTAAAATATTTTATGCCTAATCGAAGTAGTCCTAGCCGTGTTCAGTTCATATAAACATTCCCTTAGAATTTTCTTCTCAAATTCAGTAATTAGTATTCCTAAAGATGTTAAAGGGTCATTTGGCAGAATACCGTTCTTTTTGTGCAGGTTTTACTGATAATTACAGGAATCAGATCCGCCTCACGCATATTATATGACTGACAACAACAACCAGAATGAGGTATACACAAATAATAAATTTAAAGAACAGCAGTCACAAATCTGTTATTACTTTTTAAGACTTGAAACAATTTATTAAATTACAACAAAAATGCCAGTTTAAATCATGTAGACCTGATTTATGGAATTTTTGAAACCCAACTTAAATCAATTCGATTTGATTTACACAAGTCTAGATTTTTATATATTTGAAACTTAAGTATCTTTTTGACGTAATATAAATCATAAGGTCTTGTCTTCTCACGATCAAACTCAGATAGCTACATGACATACCCGGCAATTTATTTGTTTAACAGCTTTGAATTAAGAAACCTGACAGATTAATAATGTCATATAATGAATCTTGGTGATCTTATCTAATTTACAAATGGTTGCTAATTAAGATACAATTGCAAGATTACAACAAGCAATCATTTATTGCATAAATGATATGCTATGACAAGCTTTGACTCCTTTAACCTCCAGCTCTTTCTCATTTTATTATGCATCTACATTACAAACCACACAAAAAGCTAGGTGATTGTTGAAGTTATGAATCAAGTATAATAATGCATATTTATATTTATTAACCTAGCTAGCTGTAACTTCAACATTCTACAATCCCTACACCCTCACCTAAGTCATTCAGTGACTTTTCAATCCATTAGTAATTACTTAAAAGTAACCAACTTGAAGACCACAACAATACATTATTACGAGACAGACCATGCATACCTAAGGTATGAACTACTGATGGCTCACGGACACTCCTACTACTGTTAAAAGCCATTTACTTAATAACAATATCTGATTCAACTTGTTAAAAACATGCTAACTAAAAATATTGCTATGAACATCATTATATGATCTCAGATCACATAAACTCACCCTCAAACCCCAAGAGATGAAGAACCCAGAAGTTCCTTTCTCCTTTCGTACATTTAGGTACTGCCTTATGAATGACGAAACATTCTAATGTTACTTCATCTTACGTATATATAGAAATTAATTCTGCATATGCCAATTCAAAAACCAATCCCACTGTATCGTTCAAGTGCAATCAAATGATAGTTACACATGTACAATAAAATCTCCCAACCCATCCCATCACAGAGATAGATCGCCTTCGACTAATAATGCTTCACAGTCAGCATGGGGTCATGTCATGGTCAATCTATAAATCCTCCATTTCCCACCAACCTTTGACAGCAACTCTTTATTCAATCACTTAACCTCAGTTGAAAACACTTCCTTTTGTCATGCGAACAGAATGAACGATAGCAAGCAGGTTCATGCAAAATAAATAATAGACTTCGAATATTACTTTACTCCTCATGGTACCAAGTACCTAGCTTTTTAGCTCGTACATCTTAAATATGACTGCACATAGGCATAGGTTCACGTCTACGACGTCTTGTAGTCAATGCATGATTTTTCTCATAAGTAATTTGAAAGAGATGAGAGATGAGAGTGCCGATGCTGTGGAGAAGAGACTAGTCCTTAACTTATGGCGAACGCTTAACGAATCATCAAGATAACAACGCATATACAATATGTCAACAGCAGCAAGTTCCATATGATGCCAAAAATCAATGACCTGTCGCCTACACATTACACAGAACAATCATTCCTGTAGATATTCGCATCTTCATCCGCGTCAAGGCAACGCAAGGTAAGGAACAAAATTTTAAATGAGTAAAGCACCAAAGCCAAGCCCATATTATTTTTATGCATTTGTATTTAGTACAACACCCAATGCATTTTCTGGTGGTTCAGTGGATCTTCCA
>JAQGAA010001646.1:0-14951 GCA_034696425.1 Isotoma viridis | reverse complement strand
AGCTGACGATGCATTTTTTGAATTAATATAATTTGCAGGTATATCATCACTGTATATTTGGGACGAGGCATGATTTCCTCTGTGCAAATTTCACCGCTTTTGACCAAAAGACGTTCATTTGCCAATTTGTGTCCGAAGTGGACTGCCCTAACTCAGCGTTATTCTTTCATAGGTAACGTCAAAATTCTCATAATTACATCCGGAATTAATGCATTTAGTTTATTATATAAATTTAAACAAAAATTGTATACTCATGTATTTTAATTTTATAGAAATGACGCCTTATATGTAACAAAATCGACAACGCCAGAACCTCCTCCCCCAAGATCTAGGTATACGAGTGGTAATACTCCTCGGAGGCTAAGGCCAGCAGTTCAATACAATCGTGAAGCCGAATATGAAACACCCTCAGAATCAAAAAAGCCATCAAGTGAGCCCCGTGAACCAACAGAGGACCAAATAGATAAATCAGAAGAAGACGATTATCCTGAAGATCCTCCTCCAAGAAGGTTAAAAAACCGACGTAGAAATAATAGACTTCGATGTAGAAAAGGTCGTGGTCGTTGCGGAAACCGACGTCAAAGACCTAGGCCAAGACCTGTTGATTATTATTATGACGATGCCGACTACTATGACGATGATGGTGATTATGACGATTATCAGTACTATGACGAACGTCCAAAGCGACCAAGGGGCAAAGGGAAACGTAACAAGCCAGGAAGTAAAGTTAAGGTTGCAAGTAGTCAGACAGTTGAGTCCACTGAGAGGACTAGAGGAACAACCCAAGCAACTTTGGCAACTGTGAGTACAACACCAATGCCCAATGTGGAGCAGCCCCTTGACGAAAGCAATAATGCTCCTTTAGATCCTTTAGATGTAGACCCTACGGCTTTGGCAAAAACACGTGAAGAAATATTCACAAAAAGTCGTCCACCCCCACGTATTCGTCCTCCAGTTCCTAAAACTGAACGGAATAAATATGATGCTATGCAAGGCAGAGCCCCACCCTCGACTGAGTCTCCAAGTACTAAAGCAACTTCCTCTCCAGCTTCAGCAAAACCTGGAGAGTATGATGAATATTACGATGATGACGATTACCAAGTTCAAAGCCAGCAACAAGCTACAGTGACAACAAAGCCAATTCCAAGTACTGAAGCTCCAAGTACTGAAGCTCCTACTACTACAGCTTCGCCTAGACAAAGGTTGTACAACTTCCGAACTCCAAAGTCTAAAAGTACCACTACTACTACACGAACAACTCCTACTGCCAGTACAACTACAACAACTACTACAATCGCCACGAGCAGAGCTCCAGCAAGGGCAGCCCCTTCAAAAGCCCCTATTACATCGACGTCGAAAACAACAACTACTACAGAAGCCCCTGAAGAATATGAATACGAGTATGCATACGAAGATGAACTCCCCCCATCATCATCTTCCACTGAAAGGGGACCTCCGCTAACAACTAGTACTACAACAACTACCACCACTACTCAAAAACCTAGTCGAACGAACTTTAGAGGAAAGCGACCCACTTCATCAAGCAGTATTCAGACATCCACATCTGTGACTTATCAAGAAGATCCGTTGCTTCAAGTAACATCAAATTCCAGGGATGAGGAAGCTGATACATCTCAAAATGCCATAAATCGACGTAGATCTTCTTGGACAAGAAATCAGCCTGTAAGAACCCCCCTCACCGCTTCAATCCCCACTTCAAGCCCTAATGCGATACCTTCTTCAACATCTGAAAGATTTCAAACTCGACAGGTTCAACAAGAACAAGCTTATCAGGCACCTGTTATCACTGTAAAATCTGCTCCTTCATCTCCGCCGCAGCGAGAATCGAGTAGGAATACTAGTACAGATCCACCAGCAACAAAGACACGACCTTCAAGGTTTTGGCAGAGGCCTTCTAAAGTTGTAGTTAGTAGTACGACCACAACTACTGAAGCAACTCCTGCAGGTATGACATTTTACTAAGTTCATTTCAAAGTAAGTAAATCCTGAACGCACCACTGCACTTACAAACTTATATTGACTTAATGCAACTTCCGAACTTTTAATATATAACAGATACCGACTATGCTGACTACGAGGACGAACCTGAGACAGTACCTGCGACACGTTACAACACTAGACAAAGAGCAGGGACATCATCATCATCTACTTCATCTTATCAAAATCCCCTAGTATCATCTGGAAATAGCGAAGAATCCTATAATTCTCAATATACTCAAGGTGGAAACCAATATAGCTCATCCAACTCCAACCCTCAACAGTACCTTAGGTCAACTGTATCTCAAAATACTTATCGACAATCTCCCCAACTTCCTGTAATATCATCTACGCGGGGAACAATACAACAACAGCAAAATAATTACGTCTCGCAGTATGGACCATCGCCCTCTTCTATTGGAACTGATTTAACTACTAGCATGAGACCCGAATTTATTTCTCTTTTAAGAGAAGATGAAGATCCTTACTATGATCTTCCTGTTCAACAATCCCAATTACAAAATCCTCATCAATCTTCACGCTCATCTTCAAGTAGTAGTAGCAGTAGTAGTAATTCTAATAGTAGGAGATTACCCTCTCAAAGAACCCAATATTATGGAAGTCAACCCCCTTATCATCAATCGCAAAAGAATTTGTATAGCGCAGCTCAAGAGACTTATGCAACTTTTGTCGCCCCTCCATCACGATTTACTGTCGAGCCAGCATTTATGAACTTAAATGATTATAATATGAACATGCCTCCCGTTATGTTTGCAGTTAGGAATCAAAATCAGCCCCAACATAATAATATGATGTTTCAGATGTAGGGAACTAGGGATAATCATAAACGATTTTATTGATTTTATAAAAACAGGTTAATTTATTCCTATTAAAATCTTCGAATTTTAATCAAAGGTATGATGAGGTCATGGTTAAAGTGAAAAGTTTATTAAAAACATTTTCATGAGGGGCATGGATTATTATATAGTCGTCGTGTTCAGTTTTTTAAAGTACGTTGGATGAAAGTGAATGAGTGAATGGTATGGAGAAGAGATACAATTAAATACTACTTTTTTATTCTATCATCGAAGCTAATTGCAACTCTGACCGAAATCTCATTTTTGAAAACTTAGTACGATTTAAAAAGAAACGAAACCTTAATCCAATATTCTTTGCAAGGAAATGAAAGCGAGACTTTAGCCTTAGCCATCCGGTGTGTCTTTGCTTAGCTTGGGTGAGAATAGATTATACTAGTAGCATGAATTTTCAGAAAGTTTTTCAATTCTTAAGTAGTTAAATTAAGATTTTCAACGGCTTTCGAAAAATAATGATGTATGTTTTGGCATGCATGATCTGTGTTAGGAAACTCGTTGATATTAAAATGCAAATATTCAAGATGCAATATATATTATATTATAATGTTAATAAATATATCTACTTATTCATAAAAGTAATGTTTGAAATACAAATTATGTAATAACATTATTTTTGTACAGACTGATGTGATCACGAAAAACTTTAAGCTTAATCTAAGTGGAATTAAATAGTGTAGTTGATTTCGATATTTTAATAATTTCCTGCTTTTACATATGATATATTATTCAATTTATGTTATGTGTTGAAATGGAAGGGCATTAACTGATTACTGGTAGATGTTAATGATATAAAAATAAAAATTTTGTTTGCAACTGTAATTTTCACCGTAATTAACAGAAAAATATAATTTATTTTTCTAATTTTCATAATTAATTCATAAAGTATTAAAAGCTAAATATAAATTAATGGTTTCTGGTTTTTATGAGAATCAAAATAGGTTAGATTTTCAACAGTCAGCAATTCAGCATATAAGAAAAATTACAAATCGTGATACTGAGGATACGTCGGCATGGACGAAGGCAAAGCTGGATTTGTCATCGGAATAATAGGAAATGAAAGAAATGGCAACATATCTGTAGCACCTGAATCAATATTTTCTTGACCTCTGTCCTCACCGTCGTCGTTTAAAGAAACAGAAACGTTTTTACTAGATTCTGTCGGAGCCAAAGGAACAGTTCCCACTGGAATCGGAGTTGGTAAGGACGGAGAGTCAGAAGAAATACTTTCAGCATTATTTGGAAATGTCGCTGTGATGGACGATTTGGGTTGTGGCTGTTGATTTGATTCTTCTTCAGGATTAACGCTTAAATCAGAATTTGAATCCGAATTTTTCTGACTTGAATCTTTTTTATTCTTTTGCATTTCTCTTTTTTGTTTTGTTCTAGACTTATATTTGTAAAGAGAATACTTTTCATATCTGTCAGGGTCATGCGACCAGTAATGAGTAGTCAGTTGATTGGAAACTTTGTACTTCTTGCCACAAATAGTGCATAAATACGGACTTTCATCATTATGAAGCTTTTTATGACGAGTTAGGTGCTTTCTAGAAGTAAATATTCGATTACAAACTGGACAAGGGAATTTTTGTCCTTCCGGTTCCTTGTTCAGATGCACTGTTTGTAAGTGTTCTTTCATCGAATGAAGCAGAGGAAATGACTTGCCACATTTTTCACAAATGTGTTCATCTGTTGAGTGATGCGCACTTTGATGCGCACTTAAGTTCTTCTTATCATTAAATGTTTTACCACAGGTCGAACATGAGAAGGCTGGAGGAGGTGGGGCGAGGTGTCGTATTTGGATGTGAACTTCCAAAGATTCAGTTGATGGGAACATTCTACTGCACTCTGTACATTTAACAGCTTTCTCTTTGCACCTTTCATCATGTTTTAAGTGCTTTTTAAATACCTCCGAATAACCCATTATCTTATTGCATCCTGAGCACTTAGAAATTGATTTTGGATGGTGGGCGATTATTGTGTGATTTTCTAGAGTTCTTACGTGAGCAACTACTTTTCCACAAATTTCACATTTGATCCCTTCAGTATGAGCCCTGTTGATATGCCGAAGCAAATCTCCGCTACGGGTGAAAGTCTCACTACACTTTTTGCAAGGAAATGACTTCAATTTACTCAATTGTGTCTGGACTTTACTATTAATTTTTCTTTTTATTGTTTTGCGTAAGTTTGCTGCTTTTTCTGGTTCAAGTGCTGCTAAAACTTTCTCTGCTTCTGCTAACTGTTCATGCTTCATTTTATAAATCGTTTCTAAGTCTTCCGCTGTTGTTGCTGCTATTACGAAAGGCACCTCAACCTCAGATATAGCAGTAGTTGAGTGCTGCTCTCCCTTTAATGCATTATTATCAGATGTTACACCAGCAACAGTTGTGCTTTCCTTGCAGATTATCTTGCTTTTAATTGGTTTCTTTCTTATCTTTTTTGGACTGTTTGAGTATGGTAAGCACTGACCCGGCAAGCATACGTGATCCTTTGGTACTTGTTTGTTTAGATGGCAGAGGTAAGATTTGTGTTTGTATCTAAAATGCGATCGCAAAGCACTTTTAGTGTTGTAGTTTTTGAAGCAAATGTGGCACTCGTTATTAACAGTTTTCTTACACCTTCTAGAGTTCGTGATTAGTGATCTTGTGGCTTTTTTTGAGTTGAGACAGTAAATATCTGTGGTTTCCCTAAATAATACAAAATTTTATATTTTAATTCATTAACCATACAATTATGCTCTATGGGTGATAAGTTGAGGTTTTTGAAACGAACGTCACCTTTGTCGTTCTTTCCACCTGCCGTTGTCAGTCTGTGGCTTTACAAATTTCTTACTACTTGAAGAGGGTGCCGTTTTACTAGAAAGCCAATCAAGATCATGTAGCGACTTCGGAGACGTAGATGCTTCAAAGTTAGGTTCTTCCGCGTTGTCAAATTCTGACTCCGACTCATCAAAATATAAAAAAGCTGACCCATGGGCTTCTGATTTGGTTTCCACAACTGTAGGTATCACTAAGCACTGTCCACTATCAGGTTCTAATGTTTCATCTTCATTTGCATTGTTCTCATCGAGAATATCTAATTTTTAAATTAGCATTTTCATTAAAAACCTTACAACATACCATATATGATCATTTCATCAAGGACCAACTCCTTTATAACATTAAGAAGACGACTTACTAGCGTAAGAGACAAACTGCCGAATCTCATACGCTGCAGTTATCCACGAAGGACCGGATTCGTCCCAAACAAGATTTTCCATTTCGATTTTAACTAGTGTCCGCTCAATTAAATGTCGTTTAATCTCATCAAGATCGTTTTGCAGTTTTAATATTTGGTCGCGGATAGTCCGAGCTTTTTTCACCATTAGTTTACATGAAGCACATAGAGTCATCCAATTTGCTGGATTCCCATATCTTTTAACATATCTTGTGCACTCTTCTAAAGGGACACCTAGCAAGTGATGGACTAGATACATTGCAGATAACTGCTTAGATATCACTCCTTCATTATTTTGGTTAGGATCAGATTCTGAACTATTTGCCTGATCGTTTATTCCTAACTCGTTTAGATCAGCTTCCATCAAGCAGACTGAGCATTTTCCATCCATGAACTGGCACGGCCGGGATGCTGTTCCTTTATAAAAATGACAATGTTTTTCGTTATTCATCCTAATTTTAAATTGAAATGTCATATTTAACGTAGATGCCGTGCTATAAACTCATTCAATCACACTTACCATCTTTCCGAACTTCAATAAGTTCATCGTCCACCTGGGTTTCGTCGTTCTCAAAATCGACTAGATTTAGATTAATAATCTCTTGCTCAGTTGGTAGGTTGAAGGCTTCGTTAATAAAAGATATACAAGTAGAATCGTTCCCTTCTCCAAACGAGGGCTGCTTCTGTATTAAGTTTACGTCTCCGTATTCTGTTTCCGTTTTAATTCCAATACTCCTTCGAGATCGAGCTTTGCTAAGATTTTCCAGACGCTTTATCCTTGATCTTTTTTTTCGCGACATTTTTTTTCGTAATTTACGGACCAAATCTATATAAATAAAAATAAGTCGTATCTTAATCTTTCTTCTAAACTTAAGATTTGGTTCCAGCTAGTTTGTAATTGGTTTATTAATTTAGAATTATTACTTCAAAGACTTCAATCCACAATCATGAAATGTTCTTTCCAGTACTTTTCTTTATCAAATGAATTTGGAATCCAGGACACAGGCAACAGGAAGCTTGAGTGCAAAAAAAACAATTCACAATTAGAAATCTGTAAGTTCAAAGTTAATTATGAGATATCAGAGCACACAGTCAGTAAGACAGTATACAGTCAGCCAACAGTACACAGTACAAGAGTGTGGAGTGTAGAACTGTAGAGCTAGAGGAAAATGTTGAATGTAGGTATTATGAAACTTGGAACTTATTGCACTTACTTTTGTTTATAAATTTGAAATTACTAAAATAAATTTTTTACCAATAATTTTTAGAAATATTTATAAAAATACCATAGACTAAGGAGAGTCTCTTTAGTCTATGTAAAAATACAAACAACAAATATATATGAATACAAAACCCCAACCTGGAATAACTTGCAGTTTGCAGATTGAAAACTGAAATGTGTTATTATTTTATTTCAATGAATCATGAATCCCGGGGATCGGAAGTCTGTGGGACTTGTGCATTGTGGCCTTGTGGCTTATTATGCTGCCTATTCTATTAGAAGAAAACTCACTTTCACTATTTACTTCACTTCACTAATTCCCCAGATTATCCAGATATGCTTTCTTGTAAAAAACTAATTTACTAAACGCTTTGGCAATTATAACTTTTTAATTTAAACTTAAATACCTACTTATGACTTAATCTTCATTCTTTTCATGAACCGTGAACAGATTTAATATATGAAAACTTCATACTAATAATAATCCGTAACTTCACGTCACCACCTACCTACAGAGATATTGCAAGAAAATAGATACCGTAATTTTACAATGAGATAATTTATTTTTTGACTTTTTGATTTCTTTATTTCACATTTACTTATTTTTGCATCCTTGTGCATACACTTACACTGGAAAACAAAGTCCTAGATTGTTCATAAATTATTCATAGAAATCATAGGTATTCATAAATAATGAGTCAACTCATTCATTCAGCTGTACTGGCAAAGTTTTCACAAGATCCGAAAATCCAGGTAATAATATAACTTTAGGTTTTCAGATCGACTTCTTTTGGATGGTTTTTATCATCAGGTTCGTAAGTTTTTTTTGCTGTCTTTGTTTTTAATCTTCCTTTGCCATATTTATATAGAGAGTACTTTTCATAGCGATTTGGATCATGCGACCAATAATGAGTTTTCAGCTGACTGCCAACTTTATAGGCTTTACCACAAATAGTACAAACATAAGGGCTTTCATTCCCATGCAACTTTTCATGTTTTTTACGATGACAATTACGAGCAAATGCTCGTTTGCAAATCGTACACGCGTATTTTTTTCCTCCTGGTAGTTTACATAAGTGTACATATTTTACATGTACCCTTAGGTGTGATTTCTTTAGAAAAGATTTTTCACACTTGTCCTTGTCACAAGAAAAAAGCTGAGGAGGTGAATGCTGTTTAACTTGATGAGAGTTGAGAGAGGACTTCTGACTGAAATATTCTTTGCAAACGGTACATTCATAGCGAGGCAAGTTGTATTCCATGTGGCGAACTTGAACATGCAACTTTAATGACTCTTCACAGGAAAACAATTCTGGACATGAGTCACATAAGATGGCTTTTGTCCTGCAAGTTGGACTACGTTCGAAATGTCTATTAAAATCATCCCCTAGGGGCATTATCTCATCGCATCCTGTACATTGAGATATTAAAAAAGAACGATGGGCTTGTCTTATGTGATTTTCAAGGGATTTAGCTGTTGCTACAACCTTAAAGCAGGTGTTGCAATAAAGGTAGCCTTTATGGTCGTTTTGTATGTGGGTTTTTAAGTCGTCAATGGAAGGGAAGTTTCCTAAGCATTTGTTGCTAGTGCATTTGTACCGCGGACCTAAACTAGGACGATTAAGGCAAATGTCAATTGGATTAGAATTAACTCTTGATTTACGGATTCCTATTCCATCAGCTGAATTAAACTGTGAATGTGATTCCTTATCGTGTGGTACTACACAGAAAACCTTGCTGTCGTTGCTGGGTATGGGTAGATTGAGGGTCTTAGAGCAAATCTCTAATTTATGGTTGCTGGTTCCATCAGTTAGATTTTGATTAGTCACCGAGTCAATTTCATTCTTCTGAGAATCTTTTGTAGTTCCTGACTTTGAAGTGCTAGGCATTCGTACTACTTCTACATGATTGTCTGCTAGTTTTAATTCCGAACCATCTGCATCCGCTTCTACTTCTTCATCACTAGTAACTCTTTCTAATTTAAATTCTAACTCTTCGATTTCGAACTGCGATTCTTCTTTCACAAAACGATTTTCAGGTGTTCCAATTTCCAAATATTGGTCAGATGAGATGCTGTAAGCAGGCTTAGGGATGGTACGGCTTTGTTTGAAGCTGTTTTCTTCTTTATCTTGACTTTCTGTTTGATGGTCTAAAAATTATAAACAAGCATAATACTTAAATACTCATGAGTCATGAATGAGTCTATCTTCTATTCGTAGACTATCAATAACCAAATTATATATTTATATATACATAAATGCACATGGCAGAAATTTCAAATTTTTGGTTACTTACTAAGATTATACAAGTACTGTCGAATATCACAAGCAGCATCCTGCCATCCACGGATTTCATCTCTTTCATTTCCATCATATACCGAAATATCTTCTATTTCATCTTCTTGTTCAACTTTAGTTTTCATGTAGGCCAATAGTTTTTTCTTTATTTTAGATATGTTGTTTTGTAAGTGCAGTATATGACTGTGCATCTGCTCTGCCATTTGTATATCTTGCCAGCATGTTTCACAAATGGTCAGCCAACTAGAAGGGTTTCCGTACCTCATCAAGTACTGGTTACATTCTTGTGAAGATATTTCCAACAGTCTGGTAACCAAAAATATGACAGATATCTCCTTAGGCAGTATACTTATTGGCTTCTGGTTTTCTAAGGAGTACTGCGATGATGAAATATGATGTACCTCCCCATTTTCAAAATATTTTAAACACATGGAGCATTTTTTTCCTATTGAATTGTGGAGATCTGAAATATAATTAATACATTATTTTGTATTTAGCTTCTAGTAATTGTAAGTTGTAATTGGTCGTTTGCGTTAGAAAATATAATTCCAAGCAGCAAAGTCAAAAGTGTGAAGTGTAATTAATTAATGGTAATTAGTAATTAATTGAATGTGTAATAATGATAGTACGGATACGGAGACGGACGGGTCAACGGTGAACGGGTCGAACTCGGAGTCAAATAACAAATAACGATCAAAAATCAAAACAATGATACACGATCAACGATCGGATCGGTATAGTGACGATACCGTCATGCAATAATTTACATACTACTTACAACGTTACAACTACTAAGGTTATTGATAGTGCTTACGTTTTGACGCCACAGCATCAGCAACTGTTTCAAGAGGTTCGTCGTCGTTCACGTCAACGTTTTGACAATCACGATCACGATAACAAGATCTCAATAAATCTTCCTTTTGTTTCTTTAACAATAAACGCTTTTGACTTGCGTTCTTCGCCCGAATGCGTCTTTTACTTATAGGCATCTTTCAGTCTTTCATATACTGTATGTCAACTGTGTCTGTGTGTACTACTTCTACTTACAAGAACTGTAACGATTGAGAACTGGCAATACTGACACATGTGTGATGATGTCAAAAGTCAAAATGTCAACTATAAAAATCTGACAGAATGTGGCGTACTTTTATACTATTTGCATGAAAGACAACTAAACATTTCATTTTTCCATTGCACGACATTGTATTTGTTTGCCAATAGAATATCTCCCGGTGAACAAAATACAATCTAGTTTCTAGTACTGATCTCTCTTCTCCCCTGATCCTGCTGCATGACTGCTGCATGACGTTGTCCTTCGATTCCCAAATTCCCATTAATTGTTAACTAACAATTAACCATCATGCAGCAACGCAATACGCAACCGATGTACCAAAGAATGGATGAATTTAAAAAACAAAAAAGTATTTGGTGGTGTATGAAAATTCATTCTAGACTATAACTATAACTGAAAGAAGTGCGAGACAAATATCAACTTTTCATGATTTAAGGTACAAAAATGAGACAGAAGATACTTGAGATCAAAAAACGCGTAGATATTAATTAATACACTTCGATTCAATGGTTTCAAATAGAAGAGGGTTTTGTATTTCAGCAAGAAGTTAGATATCATTTATAGTTCATACAAAGACTACTTTAAATGTTTAACTAAAGAACAATTAATTAATCAATTCAAAATTCATTTCGAAAGATTAGGCTCCGTCTACAATTGAATACCGTCTTAGACTTGAGACGGGTCGATTCTCTAAATATTAATTAAATTAATTGTGCTACATTTTGAGTTGAGAACGACTTTCATTCAGGTAACGATCATCTTCTATTTTTCTTATCTTCCTTCGTTTTCTACTCACCTACTATGTATCAGAATCGGTAATCGGCAGATTGTTTGTTATCTTACATTCTTTCGCCTTCCCTTTTTCATCATCCGAATCTTTGGCCGTATCAGTATTGGTTGTATCAGAATTAGACGTAACGGTATCAGTAGTAGATGTAATTTTACATTCTTCAGCCTTCACTTTTCCAGCGTCCATGTCCTTGGCCGTATCAGTAGAAGTTGTAATTTCACTAATTTTAGATTCGTTTGACTCCCCTTTTCCGTTATCACTGTTTTTAGATTTCTTACTTCTATTTTTTCTTATTACGGATTTCTTCGCCTTGCCTTCAGTATTACCAGAATTTTTTTTACTTCTCCTTTTCTTTCCTATATCATTTCTTCCTTTGCCGTACTTGTACAGCGAATATTTTTCATACCGTTGAGGGTCATGGCTCCACATATGAACATTCAATTGGCTCCCAACTTTGTAGGTTTTACCACATATCGGGCACAAGTACGGACTTTCCTCTCCATGAAGTTTTTGGTGCCGCGTCAAATGACCTTTATAATGAAATGCTCGTCCACAAATATCACAAACATGTCTTTCAGCACCTGGCTCTCTAGAAAGATGGACTTTTTTTATATGATCATTTAATCTCGATTGGCTTGGGAAAGCAGATTTACACTTCGTGCAATTGAAACATTTTTCTTTGTGTGTTACTTCGTGCTTTGACAGACTAGGTTGAGATTTAAATATTTGGTCGCATGTAGAACAGCGGAATGGAATATCCAGAGTGGAGGGGAAAAAATGCGCGATTGGAATGTGAACGTCTAAAGACTCGTTAGTTGAAAAATGTAGAACGCAATTTGGGCACTTCAATGCTTTCTGAGAGCAGTCCTCATGAGGGCTATTCATTAAATGATTGTTGAAACTCAAGGAACGTATAAATGTGTCGTGGCATCCCGCACACATAAATATAGAGGGTGGGTGATGTTTTTCTCGAACATGATTTTCAACTGTCTTAAGTGTGGGAAATTTCTTTGGGCAAGAGGTGAAAGGGCACTTAATTCCGACAAAATGCACTTCATTAATGTGGTCATTTAACAAGTAGCTTGCGGTAAAAACTTCGCTACAATCCTTTTCTGGGCATGGGAACTCATAAAACTTTTCACCCTCTGCTGACTCTGCTAACCTAAAACGATGCATTTTCACCATTTCCCTGCTGAAGTCTGTCATTAGTTCTGTTTGTTCTACATTTTCTCCCACTCGTTCTGCTTCTACTGAATCACTTTTTGATACCTCACAAGGTTCTTCAACCTGCCCTCGTCGTCTTTAAAAGTTTAAGTTCAGAAAAGTAAATGTTGAAAGATTTCATAACAATAAACACAGTTATAAAATATGACTGAGTATACTGCAAGTTTGCATACTTACGAGTAAGTTTTCGGATTCCGTTTTTTATTTACAACTAGTATTTCGTTGCATGAATTAGGTAATTTTGATGGATTTAAACTCGTGCGATTAAGACGGTCAGGAAATTTTGGTTCACCGCCTTCTCTCACTGGAATTTGTTTATCAGGTTGTGCCGTTTCGAGCCTGTCAAATAATGGCGTGTTACCTTGAGCGATAAGCAAGACAGGACCAAGCTCCGAAGCTATTGAATGATTCCTCAAAATCTGAGTTTCAGGTTCCTCCTTCCGGTCCTTCCCTTCATTATTACTACTTCCTAATAAATCTTCATTTGGATACGGGTTTCCTTCCTTCGAAGTAGCTGGCTCAAAATGATTAGCTGGGGTTTTGAAACAAGTCACCAAATTAACTTTATGACATTCATATTCTGGCGAGTGAAGGCCTAGTTCACTTGATGGAATGCCTATTTCTTTCTGTATTATTAGCGATTCGTTTTCAGGTTCAGTAGAATTCATGATTAAATCTTTTTCGACATTATAACAAGGTCCATCGTTCAACGGATCTTCATTTTTGGATTCGTCATTACGAGCACAATTATCTACGAAATAAAATAAATTATTATTCACATAACGATCGGAAAATCAAGCAGAACAAAATACTTACTGTTGCTGTATAAATACTGTCGCAATTCATAAGACGCTGAATACACGACAAAACTCTGATCTGTACTAAATCCAATAGGATCATGTTCTTCCGATTTCATATGTTCCATAAAATATTGTTTGAGATTCGCTAGTGTCTTCTGTAATCGGTTTACTTGAGTGCTTATGTCAATCATATTTTTCAACTTCGAGCTGCAAGATAAGCACAATGTGACCCACTTCACAGGATCACCATATTTTTTCAGATATTTCATGCATTCTTCGGAAGGCAGTTCAAAAACTTTCTGAGTTAGATACATCACAGCAAGCTGTTTTGCCAGTAAGTTATCTCTCTGACTTGACTGCTGTAAATCCGAATCCGATTCCGAGGTCTGTTTTAAACCGCTAAGGCATACTGAACATTTGATTACAAGGGCTCCAACGCCAGCAACTTCTAAATTAAAAATACAGATATTAAAAACAAATGAATTAAACTTTATAATATTAATTAAAGTTGTACAAAAACGAATTACCTCTTATTATTTCAGAAGAACTTCCTTGTGAATGTGAACTGTCGTCACACTTGTCATTGTCATTCACTGTCTGCTGCGAATCAGTTCCTGCATTTGTAGTAGCCAATTTAGCCATCTTCATCATCTTGCGTTTCTCCCGAACAAGTTCCAGTCTTTTCCTCAATGCCAAAACTCTTTTCGAGATTTTTGTCATCCTGCGAATTTGTTTATATTTTTCTGTGTTCTGCTGATTGCTGACACTTAACACACAATTAGCAACAATTAATTATTACAAAATATAAAATTTATGAATAATGTTCAATATGGTGAACTCGTGGATCTCTTGCCGTACATGTATCGTGTATGCAGAACAGAGGATGAGACCTGAAAATGGGAACGATATAAAGAGGCAGTCTAGAATCCCTCTACTCCGTAGAAGGGTTCTATATTGAATGTTGAATCTAGGATGAGTGAGGAATGGAATGGGTTTGTTGTTTGTTTTTTTACCTATGAATGATTGAGCTCTTATTATATAACATTTGCGGGGATTCTATTCTACACTCTAAAAACTCTGAAAAGCTCAAAAATTAGGCCGCAGCGCGCAGCGCCGGTATGATAAAATAAAATAATTATTCCGGCATAGACAACTACCAGGCCAGGCCGAGTATCGGGTTTTTATTAAAATGTTTATTTTGTTTAGAAAGAAATTTGAATATAATACATAATATTACTCAACTCAGATATAAAATTATAAAACACGATGTCGATAATGGTTGAGATGATTTACTTATTTATTTATGATTTACGATTTGATTTGCGATATTGTGTATTGTAAATCAGTCATCAGTTCAGTATTGGACTAAAAGTACAAAAATAATATTTATTTTTAGTTCAATTATTGTAATTTAATCATAAACCCATAATGCACGACACAATAAATACTACCTAATGTTT
>JAQGAA010001645.1:0-14952 GCA_034696425.1 Isotoma viridis | reverse complement strand
AGACTCAGCTCGTGATTCTGCATCGGATAGAGTATACTGTTATGGGGGTCAAGAGGGCACCCCAACTTTCAAAAAATGTTTAAGTACCAAGTCAATAGCGACCTTCGACCTACAATTTTTTGTGATAGCCTTACATTTCAAAACGGTTGGTCGCACAGAGAAACGGTTTTGATTTTTAGACTCAGCTCGTGATTCTGCATCGGATAGAGTATACTGTTATGGGGGTCAAGAGGGCACCCCAACTTTCAAAAAATTACAAGTCCAGAGAGAGAAAGCAGTTTGGCTATCCCAATTTTTTGTGCCAACTCATCCCAATTTTTTGTGCCAACTTGAGGGACATATTTTATGCTTTAGCTGTAACCCACGATTCAAAAACTTTAAAAAATCCTTCTTGCATATGAAAATATGCACATCCTTGCATTTAATAGTGAAAAGTGCCAAGTACCAAAGCAAATATGAATAGAGATTGAAGATTATGAAAGTATGCCATGAGTATTATTATCATTAGTTTACATTCATAGTTCATTTTGTCTGTTAACTCACTTTACTAGTGATATGGGTACCTTTGTATGCAAAGTTTATTAATCTGAACATGGTATAAATGATAGAGATTTGACGCATAAATTTATACAAAATTCAGTACAGAAAGTGAAGATAGTGATAATATGTTCATCATACACATACTCATCCATACCCATAATAAGATTCTCTATTTCATCCGAACTTTCATCAGGAAGTTTAAACATTTTTTACAAAGTAGATAGTTTATTAAATCCATTCAAGCCATGCTTCGTGATTGGAATGGACAGACTATTAAATTCAATCAAACATGCAGATTTTTTCAAAGTGAATGTCAGTTTTTGAAATTAACACATAATTTTCCTCTTGATAATATCATAGGGGATTTAGTGATAATGATTGATCAACGTGATTAATTAATTCTTTGTATGTGTATACATGCAAGAGTGATCACTCTGATCACTTTAATCTCTACTTGCAATATATTTCTCATTTATTTGATTTTCTTTTCTCTCAGCTCATCGTCACACTTGATTGACGGTAGTGTGGATGAATAGAAGTAATTATATTTTTTACATACTGAAGAAGTGATTATTATTTTTGTATTCATTTATGAAGAATATCAGTCTCTGTATGATATATAGATGTCATGTCATCTCTTAGGGCCTTATAAACTACATTTATTGTTTATCTCTTGCTCATCGACTTTAAGAGAACGCCTCTTAAATTTTTTGGAATTAAGCACAAAGCCAAAGCATATACTAGACTGAGTGGAGTGATGGAGATGACTTTGCTAGGTTACTAATCTCTTCAAAAATGTAGGACATCTCTTTTTCTTATTGCTCTGAACCCAGTGATAGTTGACGATGAGGATGAGAAGGGCATTGATTACCGTTATGGTATGCTTCTCCTATATAGCAAATATATATTATTCACAGGAAATGATTTTAAATGACAAGATGCTCTCTAGAGATATGGAACTCATGTTGTGATGACTTGTATTACAAGTCTTTTACAGGTTGGTGTTGAATTGTTGAACCGAAAATTTATTAACTTGCAATTTACATTTTGTTATATTGTTTCCAACGTCATTACATTTCTCTTACCAGTTGCTTAGGGTATGAATATAGGGATAAATTGAGGATAAGGTATGTTCAGGGCAAAGGTTACTAACTGACAGTCATATCTCTCTCTTTCTCTCTTATTAAGCTTATTTCAATAAGTGTTTCGTTTCACATTTATCTAAGCTTTGTGAATAGAAAAACTAAAAAGGTTTTTGCGAGATAGGCTATGATGTTAGAGTGTGACCTTTGTAGTGCAAACCTCTTCTCTTTAGTTTAATGTACCAAGAGAATAATTATATAGATTTTGGATATTCGTGACGAGGGATAATGTGTGTATATACAAACTGAAAAAGTTGAAGACCTTTAGTTTAAATGATTATTATAAAAGATGTACTAGCAAACTCAAACAATTGAGTCATTATTGAAAATTACCTTCGATAACAATAATAACCTCTCGTGTCGTGCATTTATGAGCAAAGGCAAATATAGTCAAAGGGGAGGGTTTAGGATTTACCATTTTTAGTCAGAGTGCATCCATCGCATGGTCCGAATTTATGTAAAAGCTCACATCATATAATAAAAACATTATGAATAATAAAACAACTCTTTTTGTTCAGTAACCTCGTGGGTGGTTGAAATTTTGGCGAATTCCAATTCAAGCTTTCTTTCACTTCAGAAACAATAGAATTGTAGAAGTTAATTACAAAAGATTCCTTTATTTGCTTGAACTCGCTTGAGCAATTTACATTTTCTTATGCCATTTCAATTTTTTTACTGTTCTGTGTGTACATTTGCATTTATGCAGTAGGATGAGAAGAGATGTATTTTATGAGCACTAATTAAAGAGTTAGCTAGATGCTTATAGTATTATTTTATGATAGTGTGTCTAGAGTGCAAAAACATCATTGTAAAATGTGGAATCCTCCTGAAGACTGCGGACGTAGGCAATAAAAAAAGTGTAAAAAAAGTCCCAACCCAGACTAGACACAAGCACAGCATATTTTAAAGAATAGAATTAGAGTAAATACTCTAAAAGAATGTAAAAAAGGGCTTGGTTGCATTTCATCAAATTATTCCGAGAGTTTTTAACTTTTTGTAAATTAAAATGAATAAATTAACCTTCTCGTGAAGAAGCTTTTAACCAGAGTATTTAAAACTATTAATAGTAGAAAAGTTGCAACTGTAAAAAATATATATTCGTGACCAGAGAGAAAAGCACAATTTGAGGTTGAATTGGAATTGCAAATACTAGCATAAAAATCAAACTCTCACTTTCATTAAAATTTCATTTCGTGCTAAGGATATATATTCAAAGGATCTAAGTAATGAATCCTTTGAAATGCAAATAATGCATACATATTTAAAGCTTCTTATTCTCTGAGGATATGTTTTATATAGTGAATTCGATAATATACTACAGTGCGGTATTAAGAACAGCTAGCCAATCCAATTAAATCTTGTCGGTTCCGTATTTGTCTTACTGATTGTGGTATTAACTCTTTATCATAAGGTTTTGTTTTGTAGAAAAACTTATTTTCCTTTTGCTTACTGTTAGTACCAATCTTGGTGTGTGTTTTCATATCATTTTACTTTTACAGCCTTAGCCTTGTAAGGCTTCTAAATGTTGTAAGAAGGAGGATACTTGAGATATGAGTATCTTGTCGGCATCATCATCGGCATGGAAAAATGTATAATGTTAGCAAATTTGTTTTGTAGGCCTATATGTTTCGTTGTGTTGAGTCAAATAATGAAGGTTGTTGTGGATGTTGATATGGAATAGGATATTTACCTATTATTTTGTCGTTGGTGATGTGCTTTGAATTTGATCAAGAGTTTTTGAGGGTGGATTCCTTGTTTTTACTGGGATATGCTATATGTCACGTTTTCAGTGTAGAATCAAGTGGAAGCTTACCTGAGGTTATAATCTGATATTGTTGTTTTGTAACAAATTATAGTTTGTTTTATAGTTGGAATAGTCTTTATGTTTATGAAACTGAAGTTGTAAAAAAGTTGATGAATGAAATGCGAAAGCTTAGTAGGTAGCAAGTATAACCTCCCACGTTTTAATATGCTACAAACGATTTAATTTCCATATAATTAATTATACATTACTGCGTGGGAATTTGTAAAATATTGTTATTAACTGTTAAGGTAAGGCTGTTCTTAGATTTTTACTGCTAAGTAAAAGGTATGAAACTCAGATCAGAATTCCATGAGTGGAGTGTTTAGGCATTGCACGTGTTAACGCTTAGGCTAATTACAATTTCGAACCCATATTCGTAGTACTTGTATTATTATGGGGTTAGTGGTCGTGGCTTCGTAGTGGATTTACTGTTTTTGGATTTAGATGTTTACTTTAATTCAATACAAAAAAGACGCAAAAGTAGGAGCTTCCAAATATATTGTAAAATAGATCTAGTATAGCTACGTTCTATGATAAAGATGCGTAGTCTTCATTTTGACAATAAAGCATAAAACTTTTTCGTTTTCATCTAAAATTCCTAGCTTACTTGTAATAAAACGCATCCAGCCATCTCCCAAAAAGTTAAATTAAACGATATAAATGCATAACCACTATAATACGAAGGGTCATAATAGCATTCTTATGTGTCTGTGTGCGTAGTCTCTCTCTCTACATATTGCGGTTTTGATTCTAAGAAACCTACTGTTCGTGACCCTTTCTGCCATGTATTTGAATTTCTTTTTGAACACTAGAGATTAGAGATCTTACGAAGGCCACAAAAAATCAAATATGAAAGATACTAAGGGCAAAGACACTATTATACCGCTGATGGTATTATATGATAAAAAACTCGAATGGACATTTTGCCTATGCCCTGTTCTCTAGTGGTTATGTGGTATCTTCCACTTATTTCTTATATTATACAGTACCAAATACCAACTAGAGTAACTAGAAATTGCCACTGGTACTTAATGCTTGCTTATTGCACATCACCAGTAGCAGTATAGTAGCATCTTATTCAACAAAGATTTCCCATTTTCTATCTTAAAAAGCATCCATTGCATTTTCCATCTCGCGTCTTTTTACATCTTACAACCCAACATGGTATCATATATAATGCATGAATACATCTTATTTTTTCTATCACTAGAAACTCAAAGACTTACTGTGCTCTGCGAATCTATAAAGAATCTCTTTTACAGCGTAATCCATCCATTCAGAAAAAAAAAAATCAGACCGAAATGGATTGGATTGCTGAGACAAGTTTTCATATCTACTTTTACGAGCTGTTGGAAATAAAAGATCGCCATAATAAATACATGTATATTGCACTCACCTAATAGTAGTGATTGTATTGTACAGTGTATATAATATATCATGTAATCTGTGGGTCGTTGCTACTATGAGTGCTTTAAATGAAAAGTTGACCTTGTGCCGTGTGTGCAGTATTTGAAGGAATGAAAGTGAATGGATGTATTGTTAGATGTATGAATATGGTTAAAGTTGATGTTAAGAGGATATGGCATACCTAAATTTGACAAGTCGGCTCTTGAATATATTTTTATTATTCACGATCTACTTCAAAAGCTTAAGTAAAATTGAATCCAATGACATTGATAAGGTTAATAACTATAGATTCAATAGAATAGAATACCAAAAAAACTTGAAATATTACAAAGGCATTTAGCATAAATCACCTAGCTATGAAGCAAAAGTTAATTCAAACCCTTATGCAAGTATTTTACCTATTTTAAAGTTGCAAAATTTTGTGGTAAACTGCACCACATCGCGTTCATAACTATCTTTGAAATACTCTGCTGGGTTTGAATACCTTTCTCTTCTGGAGTCTTTATATAAGTAATAGTTAGTAGTTGGTTGGTAGCGGCTTGGCTTGTTGTATATTTATGTCAAAAACAAAAACCACGAACAAGAGTAAGCAGTGGTAATTCAATGAAATTAGTAAAAAGCAAAGCACCAAGTACTTTCTACTACTACTACTTCCATTAAACATGAACTTCTGTGCTAATGTAATATGTACTTGGAATCTAATCCATCTGTCTTTAAGAGTTTGTAGGTTACTCTCGTACTTACATTTATATCTGTGTATGCATGCACTCGTAACCAAGTAAAATAGATTTAAGCTGGGTGGTTTGGAATAAAGTGGTTGGTGATAGTGTGTATGTCTGTATACTGAATAAAAATGTTACAAGAGGTCCAGCTGTATTGTGGGCTCTGCTAATGTAATTCACATGTTCCTTTGCTAAAAGCATCTGCTAAAAATCCTTTTTTCTGAAAAATACCAATCCTTTGGTGTTTCCTTATTGGAAAATGTTGTAAGAAAGAATTGGATTCAATTAGAACTTGGACCAAATGTCTTTAATAAACCTCTTAGAAACATGTTTTTACCCTTTCTTTTGGTTTTTTCAATAGAGTCTTGTTCAAAGCCAAAAAACTTGTACATAATGTAGAATTAGGGTAACACAAATATAAGAAAGTAATAAGACAGGAAGTCCATATGCGAACTGTATATTTGGTATTGAATTCTTAAATTTAATTTAAAGTAAAATTTGAAAAAGATTGTTAAACAAAATAAAATACCTTTGTTGAAATTGCACTTGACCCAGAAGAAGATTAGAGAATATAATCTTGTTAACAATGCAAGACTTCACACAAAGGTTCGAGCACAAGACTAGTCTATCAAGTAGGATTTTATTACAATTGCACATGACGTACAGGGTTTTTTACAATATAAATCATAAACTTGTTAAACTTTGGCAAGTTAATAATAAAATTAAAATCTATCCTTCTTACCTTTCAAACACTTTCGTTTACAGCGAGAGTTAAAACTTTTTAGAAGAAATCAAGTCCAATAAAATCATTTACTTAAAGTTACGATGTGTAGCATTGCTCTGTAATGAAATTATTAATCCTATTGTATCAAGTGTCTGGGCGTTTCCTTCAAGTTCAACAGTAGTTTAATTTAGCATTGAGAAGTATTTAATTTTTATGGTGATGATTTATTATGGATCGTGGATCATGTATACCACAGCACCATGAGATTATCAAGAAAATATAAAAAATACAAGGAAATAATATTTTGATTTGAAAAAAAAACAAAGCTAGTTAAATTGATTTCGTCTGATTACATGAACTGTATGATATCATTTGTCGTACTAAGTTCGTTGTATAGTAAATTTTAAACCAAAATATGATAAATCCACAGTATCCGGCTGTAACTGCTACTAGAAAGAATAAATCGATGCAAAGTTGGTCAATGCGTCATTGCTATTTCCGAATTATAAGTGGAAAAAAAATTTCCATGTAAAGTTTTTATCTTTTCATTTTGTAACTAGACATTTTAGTTTTCCTCCTTGTATTGAAAGTTTTTACTGTCATAAAAACAAGTTATGATTAAATTTGGTTATTATTTTGTCAACTTTTAATCAACATCATGTACACACGTACAATAATATTCATTCATTGAAACAACACACTTACATTTACAAAGTAGCTTTATTCAATAACCTTCCAATCAGTTATAAAGCTTTCAGTTTGAGTTGATACTAACAAGACAAGAAAAAAATAATTGTATTAAATTCCCTGGTGAAAGTAATTCATATTGAGGAGTGGTCAATAAAAAACGTGTTGTCCAATTTCTTCTATTATTGACTATCATAAGATAATGCATTGCATATAGTAGCACTTATTTGTAAACCTCTCGATACCACATATCATTGAAGAAGACAAGTTTGCGACCTATATCGTGACCTCGCGTGCAAGATTGGATTATTGGTTTTCAATTTCATTTAAGATTAGTTTATTACAAGTTGGAAGTGCATTGACTGTTTAGTTTTATTGATAAAAATCTTTTTTACTACTGTGCTTGTAATCATACAAGCGAGCCAAGTGTACATAGTACTTTATCTTAAATATAATATCAAATCAAGATATAGTTTGATAGTATCATCGTGTGTACTAAAGAGTTTTGTGGCCCCTTTCCAATTTGTCAATAGAAAAATGTCATTTCAATCCTATTTACCTTCTTCGCCGTCTTCTTCTCGTAACAGTAATTCTGACATGATTTTTTCTATAACTACTAAACAGAAATCTAGATCATTAGACAGCAGGCGTAGACCTAAAAGTGAGCGTTTTCCTGGATTACTTACTGCTGACTATAGTCCGTCAGGCAGTACTATTAGTATTAAAACAAGTCGAAGGGGATCAAAACAACGGGCTTCTATCTCAACTTCCAATGTGGACCTAATATCCTTTTCATTTAGTCCTTATGGGGTAATAGTAATATAATAATGCAATAAAATAATTATATTATTTTAAGTGAGTTGGATGTTTTGCATGGAGTGATTTGTAAATTGGTTTATTACCTATATGGCATTCGAAGAGAAGAAATCTTTGTGTTTATCGTTTTATATGAAGTGCTTTGCATTATTGTACACTAGCTTGATGATGTATAATAATACGATTTCGTTTAGGTACGTACATAAATTCAATTTCGTAACTCGTATTCTAACGAATCTAACTCTTATAGAAATGACTAGATATAAGAATTGGATTTCCAGACTACGCACAAATTCACATGATTTCCATTAAAATATATCAAACCTTAGTGTGCTCTCGTTTATTTTTATGAGAGTTTAATTAACTAAATTGTAGAATGGATAGGACTTATAAAAGGGCTCGAAATTAATAGTATGCTGGTAGGTAAAGGGAAGTTAAAGCTGAGAATGAGGAACTGACGAAAACACTCGTGTTAGGAGGAGTAATTAAAACTCATTAATTCATTTGAAATTACTTGCCAAACAGGAAGACGCATTTTCAGCTTTTTGTGTCGTACTCAGTCTGTATATGTATCATGTTCTATTGGAGAGATAATCCTATAAAATTCCGACCTGAATTTTGGATCGAATTCTACACTACTAGACTACTATTCTGAGTGTTGTACATATTACTTTTAGTTGATCAAAGTAGTGATCAAGTAAGATCACTCTGGGTACATGATACAATCTACTCTCATTTTCAGTCTATAGAGAGAAAACTTAAGAGCTTGCATGTACTACGGTAGATTGCATCAGTATGTAAGAACTTTCCTTAATGGATTGATTGAATTGTTCCAATGGACTTAATCGAAAGTAATGAAAGTTTTAGTGGAACGAAAGTAGTCTGAAATTAAATTTGTACTTTTTGTATTAAGACAGGCGGATGAAACTGGAAACTTCACATGGGTGGTTGCATTATTTGCCTCCTTTATTATATTGAGACTTTTTTTTTACTTTGATTAAAACTTTTCATCTGGTTTATTTTATTTGCACATATTTTTGCATTGTATAGCAAAATCTCTTTCCGATTCAACTCATTGAACAAGCTTATTTAAAGTAGGTATATATAAGGAAGAGCCCCTCCCAAAGGTTTATCAGTGTCAGTGCAAGTTAATTGATGGTAGCAATAGCAGTAGTAGATTGCAATTAGATGATGATGATGATGACGATAAGGGTTTTCATTCATTTATCTTGTGTTCAAATCCTGATGGTGATGAAATGAGGGCAACTGTACACTCGCATAGGAATCTAAAAGTACTAATGGCAATGCAGCCCTGTAATTCACCTACTTCCGCCCTACTAACTTATGAGGATTAAACCAAAGCAGTAGTAAGGTATGAGTATTGGAAATGTAATTTCTGGAATGAAATCCAGGTTTTTGTGTCCTATCTGTCTAGTATAGTGGAAATGAGTTCCCGTCGGTGTGCTGACCTAGTTTTACCTTTCACCACATTTACATTCGTGAGAGAAAAGGCCAAGGCATTTAAGACTTGGTGGTACAGTTTATTCAAAAAATGGTAGAAAGTGGTACTGCATGGTAGGTGATATTCTTCTGCTTGATTAAAGCTTTCTCCTTAGGTCAGGTCACCTTTCTCTTTTGATAGGTATTCTAATAGGTATTAATATGTGTGGGAACATCGTAGACCGTCGGTAGGTAGTACTTTTACTACATTTAAAACTCTTAACCTTGCCTCAGCCATTTTAAGTCTCTCTTGAGACGCAGAGTCTACCAGACAGTGAAAGTTTCATTGCGTTGAGAAGATATACAACTTTTTGAAGATCCAGGAAAGGATTTAACCCTAAGCTTTACTAATGTACATAGTGGAATTACAAAGTTTGCGAAACTCAATACATCTGGGAGATTTTCTGGTATTAGGGTATAATAATAATAAGCCTTTTTGTGTAGACAATAGGCAACAGTTAGAATTTAATTGTGATGGAAAGCATTGTACAAGAACGTCTTCTTGTCTTGTTTGTCTAATTCTAAATTCTATGAGGAAATTCCGCAACAAGATGCATTTTCCTCGAATATATTTTGGTTTTTTCTTCGACCTAGTTTCTATGTTTTTAGTGATGCTATTTATTTACAGCCACAATTATTATACTAAAAGCGTACTACAAGCAATGCAGTCTGGTACGAAAAGAAGTAAAATAAGTTATTCTTACAATACTCGAATTTTCTTGAACTTTCCAGTGGTTTTAAGTATTTCGGTATTTATTGCTCAGGGTTGCATTTGTAGGATTTGCTGTATCATTATTAGGCAGTTGTATTTTATTACATGTGCAATTGCAAAAACAAAAAATGAAGCAACAATTCGGCCTGTCTTTGTAAAGTATCCGAATCGGTCTTCAGACTTGCTCTCAATTATTCCTTAGTTCCAACATTACAACATGCAGACATAGGTTAAATCATCATCAAGTTAAGTTCTGTATAAGTAGGTTTTCCTTAAGTTCATAATTCCTACTCATTATGCAAAAGGAAATTAAACATCTAGGTATGTTTTGCAGGGTAGTGAACCGTGTAGGCAGAATATTAAACACCAAACACAGACTTAAGTCTTTCCTTCCATGTAATTAATTTTAGAGACGAGACATAATATCTAATCTAAAATTTTCAAACTGACTCACGTATAAATTACGTTATGTCATTTGATGCAGAATTATTTATTAACTCATAATTCATAATCAGTAACGCATTTTATAGATTGCACATGGCATTGCACGGCCTACAAGATGTAGTAGACAGCTGGACTTCTGCTGCTGATGATTTTTATGTAATTTTGTCATCATCGTTGTACCATGACTTGATAATGATTTTAATGGCATGATGCCATGCTAAAGAATGCCACCATTTAGGCACACATTTTCAGTTATTGCGAAATCCTTTACAAAAATGTTTATTTTTGTATAACTTAAGATTTTAATGTAAGAGTGAATGTCATTAGGTTTACAGTCCCATCACAACATATTATATTTTCTTTTATATGTGTCATTCACATTTTTAATGTACGTAATAGTCTTCAGATAAGATTCTTTTAGTTGCTTGTGTGCACTTAAACGAATGAGTGATTTCATTCAAACTAAAAAAGCAATCAAATAATCATGAAAGATATTTTGTATAATACAATGGCATTACTTTTATTTTTATTATTATGCCGAAACTTTGTCTTTTTGCTGTTGCTACCAACAAATTATGCCTCCTTGGGTTCACCGATTATTACATTATTATTGTGACATTTCTATTCATGCTTGCATTGTTGAAGTCTGAACGATCATTAAAATTTAAAAGAAGTTGCATTAGTGTAAATTACTATGAGCATTGAACCAGGACGAGAAAGTGGCGTGACAAAAGAGAAGAAAAAACAAATTATCAAATTCTTAGTCAAGTCAGTTTAGACACTCGATGCGACACAGGGCACTGGCCTGGTCTGTAGTGGCAGGCAGTCATGTCACATTGTATTAACTGTCTTAGTCAATCTGTCGTCAAAGAGTAATAGGACATGTTATAGCATTCTTATTGCAGAAATTGGGAACAGTTTTAATTTCATGCACCAAATATCATGGATGAATAATGTTATTATGATTTATTCAAAAATATTTCACACTATGGAATTCAATTTGATACAAATTGAATATTATTTTACACAAGAATTTTAGATAAAAGCCGATTACATAGTGATATTACGATTAGAAAGATTTGGGTGGGATCCCTGTTGGGCTGGTACTAAAGGTACCGGAGTAGATTATAGTTCTTTCAATATAACAGTTTCCCTTACACAAGAATCGATTGTCATACGTCAGGTTACCAGATTCTAGGTACTACCACATATTGACATGTCGGATTGTCCAATATTATCAGATAATAAATGACTTAGCACCTTTGCAAATTTTATTCACTGTCTTGCAGACCGGAAAATTCTACCGTTATGAATTGTTATGCATTGGATGTCAAAAAGTGATGGTTTTATGCATAGCTTTTGATAAAATAGAATAATATTAAGGCATGCCAGGCACAGCACAACACAAACAGTCGGGTAGGACGGGAAAAAAACGAAAAATATTATAATCGGGTCCGTATGGCATGGCAATGGCATTACTGCACCTACATAATATTCTTTTCAAATTCAGTCACTCAGATTGAATTTTTGATAACATTATTGAGAAAATGTTAAGTCAGTAGTGCATTTCACTTGAGACACCCTGCCTATTACCCACATATATATTTTTTTCCATGCATTCATGAATTATTCAGTACCTGTCTGAAGGGATCTCCCATTACATTGCATAACTGTCACATCAAAGAATCATCAAAATACTTTACGTCTCACTAGATTGGAAAATTCTGAAAATAAATATACCTCTACTGAGATTACATACATACATATTATCCATTTATTTATATGTACTGTGACCTTTTTATGATTCTAATATGTCTTTATGTTCCTATATGACTCTATTATTATACTGTATTATATTACAATACAAAGAGTAAAAGCTATGTCAGAAGCTAGGAATTCGTTAAGGTAAGCTATGTAAAAGAGTTTATTCTGCTTGAAGCAATTTCTTCGCAGAATTCTAAGATTCTAGTCGTTTTTGATCTATCACCTGAATAAAACACATAAAAGGAGTTTTCTTGTAGTAATAATGTAATGCAATGCAATGTAAGACTTTTGTATATATCTATAAAGCTCAAACATATTCTTCACTGTAATGTCAGAGGTTGTTATTTGCAAATGTTAGATGTACATTTCAAAGACTTCTGTATTATTATGACTTAAGTCAGCAGCAGAAGCTGTATATAGTGTGATAAAAAGTCTCAGGGAAGTGTGTTTTTTGAATGCCCTAGTATTTCCATTGTTACTGCAAACTATACCATTTCCGCGAGACGCACTAGTCAGCATTTATTGTATTGTTGGGGGCTGATGGCGAATTTGATGTAGATCTAATATTATAAATAAATAAGTAGTAAAGCAACTTTATAGGACTTAGATGTGGACCGTTTTGTCAACATTCAGTTCAATTTTTAAATCTCTTCCGCGATGTTACAGAATCATTAATATGTTATAACAATAATGCTTTTGTTTTGTGGTGAACAATCACAAATACAAGATGCAAATTTAGCAAAGACTAAAACACACTACTTAAAAAATCGCAATAATAAAACGAATAAAAAGTCGCATTTGGACGAATCAGAGAAAAATAAAGCTATTAAACAATGCTGACTAGGAACAATAATACAATTTCTTGCTTGAATGCATTCGTACAAATAAATACATATATAAAATGACTTTTATTTTATTTAACTGTGTAATAATAATAAAAGTAATGATACTTAATATCATAAGAAAGGGAGATGTTGCAACTTGGAACAAAATACAGTGACAACAGACAGTTAGAATTAAAGGGAACATGGTGTAGTAAATGAAAGATTGTAAAAAACATAATCTTGGTAAAAAAGCATGTCTGATGGCTTTCTTAATTTAATAAGTTCTTTTGATTTATTTTACAGTCAAGTCGAGAGGACGGGAGTAAATCTCCAGGGGCTTCTAACATGACGTCGTCTTCAGGATCGGCATCCTCTTCCTCTACCTCGCCTCCTCCGTCAAAGGTATGTCTTTTTGTTTCTAAAATTCTAATTCTTTTTAGTTTAATTTAAATTTACAGTTACTTTTTATGGAAGCATTTAATTTAGATTAAAGTGTTAATTAAACGAGTTTCAATATTTTCAGTAGATTTTAGTACGCGTACGTAAGAATCCCAGAATAAAATTTATATCAGGCCACTTTAAAAAAAATCTTTAAACTTCAGTTTAAGACTGAAAAAATCATATGAAATTTATGCAGGGGATATAACTTTATGTAGATTGGTTCATAAACAGCATCCATTCATAATACATTGTTCATGAATTCTTACATAAGTATCCAAATTGAGTCAAGAATGTTTCCAAAATTGATAAGCAAACAGAGTTCATCTTTTGTATTAAATTAAGTATTACACTCTAACCTCTAAATCCACACAAGCTGAATTTCCATCTCTTTCCAGAAAATTTAATCCTTCTCAATAATTTAGTGAAATACTCGTTAATTGCTTGAGTATGTAGGTGTACATAACTTACTACGTGTATGTAGTATCAGGTGGAAGTTTCTCTTTTTTATTACTATTACTTCAGTAGACAAAAAGTATTAAGGCTCCTATTACTATGTGGTAGGCATATCTTATTATTTCATTGCCACTGCCTACTCTTTTACCGTCTAGGTGGTAGAAGAGCAATGTTGTAGGTTGATATCTACATTTTTTATTTATTTATTATCGAATTACAACTACTCAACATGCAAGGGAACACAGACATGTGTGGTACAGAAGAAATTAACTTTTCTTCTTGTTGATGTCAGGTTTTTCACTGAAGTTGAATTCTGTTTTTAATATTATAATCCCTGGTCTTTTCTACCACAGAAGATGCTAGCGTATAAAAACTTTGTGTGCAAGCTTGCTTACCTGCTTTATACTCGTGTTAACTTTGGAATTATCACCCTAACTTTGAATCTATGTGCTCTTTACCACAATTTAAACTTATTCTGTATGAGAAATAAAAATAAGTTGAAATTCTAGTTGTTATCTGGTCTCCTGTAAGCTGTTAAGCATTTTAAAATCTCTCACAGTCAGTGTCATTCTGAGGAAAGAGATCCCAAAGAGATTTCTTCTTTTTGAGAATAGGTAACGACATCATGATAGCACGATGATAATAGTAGTAGTCTTATCTTCAGGGGAAAAACGACTTATTTCTTTAAACATAATGGAAATTGATGCTCCCATAAATTCGGGACAAGATCAACCGTCATCTTAACCTTTTAAATGTCTGTGAGACCCCATAGTCAATACTTGAGCTAACCTTTGCTATTTGTTTAATGTTAAATGTTTGACTTCTTCGTGGTAGGTCTTATTCTTCGTGTATTCGGAATGATGCCTTTCGGTTTCAAAATATTTAATGACTGACAGTAGGGACCTTGTTGGGTGTCTTTGTTTATTTGTAAGTTAGGTAATTGTATAATATATAAGGGCGTAAACACTGAAA
>JAQGAA010001644.1:0-14953 GCA_034696425.1 Isotoma viridis | reverse complement strand
GATTACTTTTCATTTTAATCTTACTATATCTATTTTGATAACTACCTTACTTGTTAGTGGTATCTTACGATGTCGTGAATAAACCTCCAATTTGACATTCGATTTTATAAATAAACCTGCCTTAATTACAAGGTAGACATTCCAGGAAATGTAAATGCAAGTTAAGTCTTAATATGTCAGCCTGTAAAAGTCATACCTGTGAATTGCTCCTTGCTAGGTACAATTTTTGTATTCTGAACATTGTTAAAGACTCCCTTTACTCCAGTAGTAGTAGTAGCCTTGAATCTGTCATTCTTAGACACATGAGAGCAAATCTAGTACGAAGCAAAGAACTTTAAATAGAATATTGTACATGGCAGTTTTACAGCAGTAGTGAAAGGCCTGCCTGCTGGAGAAAGTGTAAAAGGAACGATGTGCTTGGGATGTCCCTTGAAAGAGCTGTCACTTGTCGTTATTTGGACTGAATTTCTCCCTTGATGATTTAAGACTTTTTTTGTTCTACAACACTGGCATTTTTACGGGGTGGTTTATAAATCAGACTGCAGAGTCAACAGTAATCTTTGTAATTGTTGTGGAGACATTCTAAATCTTTGCGAGTAGAAGTTTCAGTTCAGACGGTATATCCCTGTGATTTGTGAACCTCTACAAGTATGGGTCATAGTGCCAGTGTTTACGATGACTTTCTTTTGCTGAATTGCTCCAACTTCTTTACTTCTACCAGAGACAGACACGATGCAATAAATACTTCTTTGTATTGCAACATTCACAACATTTTCAATGCTATACTGTATCTATTGCACTTTGCAAAATTAAACAGTTTACGATGTCACGGGTTCAACATTCTTGTTTCAATTTGAAATGTGCAATAGTTTCTTTTAGGCCAAATTTTATTTATCTTAGTGTTTTAAAGAATCACTTCTTTTGAATGGTGAATAATTGAAATACGGCAGATTTTGTAGCATGAGTCGGAATCAGAAACAGTCCTTTCATGAGACCTACTTAATCATGATACCTACTTTTTTTCGAAGTATTTTGAGTAATCATCTTAATAAACTTCAAACAAAACATCATCTAAAATGCCTATCCTTCCTCAATTTATCCCAATCCCTTGATGACGATCCAGCTAAGTATCTTTCTCCTTGAATTGAATATTATCAAACAAGCCACCAAGAACTAACAGCGCTGATCACAACCATAATAATTTTGTAGACGCTTATAAAGCGAAAAAAAATCATTTCTAAGGAAAAACAAGACCTGTCAGAAAACTTTTAAACATAGAAGTCTCTGTTTTTGACTTCTTTTCATAACTTTCCAGTCTAACATTAAACAAATCAATGCCTGCCAACAGTGCCAACCTTAAAAAATAAAATAAATCTTCCGTGATGCATATTATATTAAAATCAAAATTTGACATTCCCCATGAACTCAATTTCCCTAAAAGTTGACATAACCGAAATTATTACACCATTTCCATTTTATTCATCATCCCGTTTCTTTACTAAACTCATAAAGTCATACATATTATAACACAAGTATTCTAACTTCCATCACAAATTTCAATACTTCTTACTCGAACCTAATAAACCCCCATAAACAAACATGTCTTCTAGTCCTACTCTTAATAGTAAACAACTACACAATCTATACTAAAATTCACTGCAGGTGAAGGGCCCACTTGATCTCTTGAACTTTTGCATTTCATTCCATTTATGGAAATCCCCCTAGAAAATATTTCCTCGTGCTCTATAATAACCTTCCAAACTTAAATATGTGTTTTGTCATGTTTTTCCCCAAAAAAAGTGACATATAAATACTTAACTATATTTCCTTTATTCTATTACATTGCAGCTCTTTTAGTATTTTTCGTACCATGCGACTCTGGGGAAAAGGTGACACTTGGGATCTCAGCACTTCTGTCTATGACCGTCTTCCTCATGACAATCAGAGAGAGCCTCCCTCCGACAGAGAAGACTCCGCTTATTTGTAAGACTTATTTTATTTTATTATAATATTACTATCCATAATACTTCCTACAGTGCTCGATATTAGCTTTTAGACTTTTCTTATTTTGCATATTTTACACCCATTCTTTGATATACTTTGGTACTTCATCCTTTACTTCATACTTTTTTTTCAATTGAGAAAAATCTTAAAAAAGATAGAGAAAAAAATATATTTCTTTGAAGTCAAAAGTACACTGGTGGCACTTGATTTTAGTTCATAGTCAAGGAACAACACTTGAGATCTTTGGATATTGAAATCTTAAAAGTTTGTAAAATGGAACGAAGACGACTACTAGTACTAGATAGGTTATAAGCTTTAGTTTTGAACTTTTTTTTCTTTTGCTTCCAAATCAGACAGGTTTATCATTGTAAAGCGTTAGAATTTTGGAGTAGATTTTAAATTTTCTTGTCATGTCATACACATTATCCTCTTTTGAATTCAAGTCCTCGCCATACTCATTAAAAAATTCTCTTGGATGTTATAAGCTGTTGGGTTTACTGTTACTCTGAGTTAGTTGGAAGTTGGGAGTTCACATAGAATATAATAATGCGGTGTGATTAGGTATAACATGTAGTTTGCGTGTAAGAGTAGTTAGAGGTTGCATCCAGACTCATTATTATCTATCTGAAAAATTCAGATAAACTTTTACTTTCTAGAGGTTTTTTCTTGTTACGGAAGCTCACATAAGTTTGAGATATTGCTCAGATGGGAAGTATGGATGAGAACTGGCTCTATTAATTCTATATAGGTTTAATCAATATAAATTGTTCAGTAAGATTTACTTCATTCATAAAGCACACATTAATTTTTACTTTTTTTGAAATAAAAAACAACTATAGTTGTATTATAAAACGATTATGATATCAGTAGAGTAAACTAAAACGAAAAAATTAAAGACTTTTAAGAGTGCCCAAGTGTCAAGAGTCAAAAGTGAGTCCCTAGAAAATAAAAAGTCCTTCCCAATAAATAATAGAAAAACATTCTATAGATGATTCGTTTAAAAATACATAAAATTTACATACAGAAGTTTCTATCTTGAAAGCATGACATTAAATAACTTCATGGATCGTTTCATATGACCAATGAGTGAAGCCATAAGCCTTTGTGACACACTAAATAAAAAAAAGTCAGATTTATTATTCAACAAAAAATGTAAGATACAAACCTACACTCTACATATCCCATTTAGAAAGAATAAATTCACTCTTAAACATCCTGTGGCACCTTTGGAGATTCAGCAGCTTTTTATAAAACGGGAAGTGACTTCTTCTCTATAGATTTTCAGTTTAAATCCTAACATTAACTAGGGGTGTATATATTATGTAGCAAAGCATTCCGGTTTCTGACCTTAAATCTTAGGGTACTTAAGGTTGTAACTGTAAATCACAGGTTTTTCTATATAATAGCGCAGATGGAATATGTGCTTTTTTACATAGTGGTTTAAAAAAAGCTTCTTTCTATACCATTTCTAAAAGATTTTTTGGCTTAAAATAGTGCAATTGCATTCTGCAATACGAGTTCTATGGTTCTTTTCTAAATCGAAACATCATTATCATTAGAATAAATGCAACTGCTAACGACACAAAAATCATCCCATTTATTACATTTACATACAATTCAATGATTTTGGTCATAAGAGCTAATTTCCTATTTAAAATCCTCTCTTATTGCTTTACATAACCTAGATAAAATGAAATATGTGTAGTAGCTGTCTTTTACAAGAATGCTTAAGAGAAAATAAGAGTGTAGACCACTTGACCAAGGCATTTTGGTAATATTTAGCTACAAAAGTAGAAGCAAGTGTAGTTTTACTGTAAAAGGTATATGTATATGCAGCTGAGGTTTGTGCAATTAAGAAACTAATAAATAACTTGAGAAAATAGCAATGTCTCTTGCAAACATAAGTCTAAAAAATACACGGTTAAATACTTTTAATATTTTTTCTCAACCTATTGTCCCCAATAACATAATATTTCTTACTCTTACACATACTTTATAACAATTTAGTATTAATATAATATGCTCTGCTATACTCAACACATATTTTCTATCTAACATTTTTCTGGATTTAGAACCCCGTGGATAAGAATTGTTTCAATCATAAGAAAGGGGGAGGGGGTTCGAAAAAAATTGAGAAGATATACATTAACATTTTCATCGTTTATTCTTTTCCCTCATATTTCCTTATAGATGTTACTGTTATTAGGGTTTTAAACATCATTCTAAATCGAGGTTTACATTATTCTGATCCTCATATATTATAATAATTACCGTTTATATATAATGTCTTATTATAGAACACTTCAAAAACAAAGGTGCTATCTTTTTGATTTCGATTAATAAATTTGTACTAAAAATAGACGCATTCGACGTTTTCCAGAACAATCCGAAGTAAAATCTTATTTAGATTTATATCTGTTTACAAACCAAATTAATTTCCCAAATGAACTTATCACCCTTACCTAGGTTGCTTATACAACAACCCTTACATGACAGACCCTACTTATTAAATTAAATAAAAAACATTTATTTAGAGTCTAGTGTCCAAAGTACAGTGCAGAGTCAAAGCCATAAATCTATATCAAAATTTGATACCATAAATCCTTTACCTAATTATTCTATTCTTCTAAAACAATCCTTAAATTCTACAACATTACCTAATTTTTGTAATAAATCCTTATCCCTACATAATTTCTTACATTTCTTATACAATAAACAATATATTTATTTTCCAGCCCTTTACTACGGGGTAAGCATCTGCATCGTCACATTTGCCTCAGCCCTTGCAGTCTTCACATTGAACATACACCACAGAGGTTTCCGAGGAGTCACAGTACCTCGATCACTTCGATTTATATGCTTGCGAATTCTCGCAAAAATCTTACTAATTCAAGGGGACCCCGAAGAAGAAACTCGAGATCAAAAGGACTCTCAACTAGATGATTTTCGAGAGCTACGTCTCCAACTTAATGTAAGTGTAATGTTTTCTATGTAAAAAATATATTTATATATCTACTTATATATATATATAAGTAAGTAAGTAGTGCAATCCATTCGATTTTAATGTAATGCTCAAAAACTCCCAAAAACCTATTCACTACAGTCAGCATGCAGTCGGTAATAAAATAGTACTACAATTTATTGTAATGTATTTCTCTGTATAGTATAAATGGATGAGGAGTAATAAAAATTGGTTGCAATATTCAATGCAGTTACAAAAAATACTTTTTTTTAGACTAACGCAATAAACGATGAGTGCATGTTAGAGAAAAGCAATAGTAGTAGTAGTATGTTCAAATAATAAGAGTCATGTAGTTTAATGCATTGCGTTGACACACTTGGCGTCATACTTTATTACTGTAATTTTTAAAAATGATAACGAGATTCTAAAGTAAAAAACAGTGGTATGGATATGTAGTAGTAGTACGAGTAATATGTACTGTAAAATAAAAGTAGTCTTTCCATCAGGAAGGAATATGTGTACTTTGGAAAAAGAATAGGAACACCACCCCAGATTTGTAGGATTTTCTTTTAGGAATAAACGTAATGCATTTCTTACAATAACTCTTTTATTTAATTGTTCGCTTTTAAATTAGAACTGGAACGGGTTGACTTTGTCAAATATTGACTCTTTATAAAGAATTCGGAGAAAGTAGGAAAAGGTTAGGGACACTGTAAACAATGAGTATTTGCTGATGAATTGAATGAGTAGGTAGGAAATGATTTATTTTTTATTGATTTTATATAGAAAAGTGTATTTTCGGTAATTTTAAAGGTTTCTTAATGACAGAAATAGAAATGCATCACAATCTTTGTCAATTTCGTTGTAACTCGTAATTCCTACGAATAATGAAAAGGCAAAGAGACTAAAATGTATCGAGGTTTATAGTGTTGTTTCATGTATTCAGATGGATGATGTTTATAATGCATAGAAGGTTCTCAATTCTCAACTTTATAAAAAGTTTGAAAAGCCCTTTGGAATTCAAAGTTACAATTTTAAGAAGTTATGTACAAAAAAAGTTATAAAAAATTTGAGGAAGAGAGAGAAAGAGAGGTGCCGACGGTCACTGAATATTTATCGATGTTTGCGGTTTCAGAGAGATAGCATCCCCTTGTTCCCAAAGAAAGTATATTTGTCAAAGTAGTCCGTTACAAACTTAGTGTTGACTATGGCTATGTGACATTTATAAGAATCCGACTTTCAGGAATCCTGAGAAATTCAGCAGTTGACATGTACTTGATGTTTGATGGCTCATGGCTGAGTTGCTCTTTTCCTGAGTCTAAATTGCAGAGTCGTGTCACTCTTCTATCGCCCTTCTTCAGCCTTCTTCTATTATTATCCAAAACTAAAATCTTAACCTTTTAAGCCTGAACATATTACCAACACGAGCAGAGCAGGGAACTTCTTATATGTTATTAAATCCATACATCCATATACTTTTATCCCTTCCACAAAAGCAAATCTTGTAAGAAGATAGTTATATTGTAATAAAATTAAACGCAGAATTCCTTGCGGTTTAAAGGGTACACTTGACTAAAATACTGAAATAGTATATTATAGTTGAACCTTGATAAAATGAGTTTTCCCCTATTGGCAATTTGGGTCAAGGACGTCCACTTCACTTAACCCCTTATGTATTCTCAATCCATAATCCATTTCGTAGAACTCTAAGGAAAAACTCTGCCTATTTCAAGAAAGCAGTAATCATCCAAATCTACACCAGACAATTAACGAAACCCAACTTAAATAATAAAGTTAACCTAATATTATAATTGTTTCTTTTATTTTTCAGGGTCTTCACCCCGCAATTAGATTAGACTCCCGAAGTGCTTCCCGTAAGTATGACTACACGGATGTGATTCAAAGGTCACCCCGATTTGAACCAAAGTCAGGGGGATCCTCATCAGGAACCACTGTGGGCAGCATTGGTGGAATTGTTGGTGGTGGATCACAATCGATTGAAGAGATCGACCATCGGTTTACTCGAATTGCTTCAAAAATATGTGAGACCATTGAAAGGTGTGAGATGAGAACGGCAGCTCAGACTAGGCAAGATGCTAATCAACTTGAATGGAAGAAGATTGCCCTTGTCTGCGATAGATTTCTATTCTGGGTTTTTACCATCGTCACAACCATCTCAGCCACCCTTATCTTGTTCTCGTCTCCTTATGGCCCATCTCTTTCCATGCTTTATGACCACTAGTCTCCCCCAAAACCTCAATAGGACATTGGCCTCTGCGGTCATGTCACATCCACTGGAGTCAGAGTAATCATGCATAAAGAATATATAGGACTTTGTGTGTATACTCTGAAACTTACTAAACAAGCAATGTCACTGCAGGACGTAGAGTTCCTGTGGTCTTTTTTGTGGTGCTTATTCAACGATCGATATCAGATACATGAATATTAGTTCTTCTATACACATGACTTGGTCCACTGGACTCTGGACTAAAATTTATATAACAAATCTTTTAAACTTTATGAAAAACTTACGTCTTGAAGAATCTTTGAGATAGAAAACCCGTGATGTGGACTCACGTGAACTAACGCTTATAAAGAAACATTTTGAAAAATATTTCACTCTGGGTTTTGGTTCAAATATGCTTTTAAGCATTTTCTATATGTTTTATGCATTTACTACCGTCATCTCGTTATTTCACTCAGGTGCGTTTACGCACGCTATGAAAAGCTTTTTCCTTGTATCCCAGAAGCAGATATGACAAAACCCTTATTTTAGCAAATATTCTCCTTGGCTTATCTTCAACCTTCAGTTCTTAACTCTTTTAATCAGCTTTCTGCTGTTCTCAGCTATTACAGAAGTATAAAATTTAAAAAATAGGAAAAAATCCATAAAATCCTTCTTAATTAATTGACAACATTGAATGCTTAGTCAATTTGTTATTTACATGTTAATTTTTAAGAATTGCTTAAGTGTACCCTAAATTTAAAATGTAAACATTTATTTTTAAAATGTTAAAATAAATTTGTACTGCTAATAATAATACTAAGCACATGTAATGTCTTGTCTCATGATAAATGGTAGTGCTAATACGGGCACACGTGTGTGTATAAGGATATAAATTCATAATTTCATATTATTCTACAGAATATAATATTAGACGAATAACAATTAGCTTGTTTAGAATACACGTAAGGTTATAATAATATTACTTAATTAAACTAAAAATATTTAAAACAAATAAGAATAAAATCAACACAAAATATATCTACTAATAGAATAAACTACCTAGCAAATATGAATATCTCTGTATACATTACAAAGTATGTAGATGTGATACTCAAAAAAATAAAAAATTATGAAGAAGAAATGGAAACTTAAATATAATGATGGATAACTAATCAATATTCATTCACTAAAATAAACAACCTTAAATTATCACATGGCCCATTATCAAAATATAAATTCAAAGACAAGGTAGCTACAATAATAAATCATTAAGTTTTTGATTGATTGACGGGGTTGGTAATGTGATTTGATGAGCAAATAAATGTTTACTATGTAGGTACTCTCTAAAACTTTAGCGTAATCATACAAACTAATTTCGTAGCTTGTTATCATTAAATATTGAAATTATTATTGTGTAATCATAATCAATCATAAAATGTGCTGTATAAATAAACACAATTACTCAAAAAACTAACACAAACTAGATGCACTCTAATAACACTCTCAAAAATATGAAGATAATGATGAACCTGATTTATTAAACTGTAAGTGAGTAAAATGATAATGAAGAATAAAGTTTTTTTTGTGTAACTTAAAATAATTTTTGTAACTTCTAGTCAAATGGCCTTGGTTCATTGTATAATTTATTACCTAAATTCTGTCTTTCGAAAAAGATCATCTAATTTTCATTAAGCATATTGTGGATAGGAATAGTTAACATTAAATGGTAGATAGGCCGGGGGAAGTTATATCTAATCTATGTAAAAAGGTGGGGGGGGGGGCTCTAATTTGAAGAGAGTCATTATTTTAATTTATTATAGAAAAACAACAATTTGAGCATTTGTAGGATCCGTGGTACCTTAAGCCATCAGACTGATCAGTCAACACGGTAATGTAAAAAGTTGAGATGTACCCGATGTACTTCTCTGTAGTAAATCCCCAACCTATAACTACTTCACGTAACGCTCCACACGTGGAATTTCAGTTAGCTGTTTATTTAAGAGTATATAACTTTAAGTAAATGGGTAACTTTTAGTAAACCTTATAAATATTTGTTTAGTTGAAAAGCTGTGTAACAAGCTATGAATGTAAAGATAAAGGCGGACTCAAATAAACATTAAGAATTTGAACACATATACACACATACTGACTACCGAAATAGTATTTTAGAATCATAGTCTGCCCTTAAATATCTTTCATGGTCCATAATGTCTTCCCTTTTGAAATCATGAGGTCATTCATGTCCTTCTTTAATGCACTTTTCTCCTCCTACTGTCTCATTAATTAAGTTTATTTATTACTTATTCTGCACTCGTTTTGAATACATGTAGAAGTATTTTATAAGTAGGTAGTATTCAATTCTATGCTCGTATTTAATTACCACTCAAGTGGGGATCTACTGTATGCAGTTCTCAAGGGGTTGAGTAAGTCCGCATCTTCCTGAAAATATTAAGAAATGAGAAACTTTGAGTCGGATAGGGTATTTACAGATACAGATAGAGAATTCATTTTGGCTGTAACATACCCGAAATTGTTAGCTTAAGTGTTCATTTAATTCAGAGAAAAATACCTATATGCAATTAGAATTCATTTCTTAGTCAGCATCAGGTACTCGAGTTTGGATTGAACTTATATTTAGGGTAAGGATTGTTTCGGGTTTAACTTCAATTTGAAAAAAAGCAATTTAAACAAGTTGGAAAATTCTATTATAAAAATTTGAAACTGTCATTGTCCAATAAAAAATGAAAAATTGGTCCAAAAACCAATGCAGTGTAAAACCACAAAAGAAAGTATTAAAATCCTTCCGTCTTCAATTCCTACTTCCTGTGAGAAAAACCAAAGTTTTAGGCCTTCCGGATGTCATCCATTTCTAGGGTTCATTTCATCACAATCAAAATCACCGGACCATGTTCCTCTTTTCGATGAGAGTGACACTCACAATACACTTGGTTCATCTTTACTTTGATCAGTTCTTATTATCCCAATTCCATACTCGAATAATTCCATTCTACTTTTCCCATCATCACACTCCTCTCACCAAGTTAAGTCCAAAGAGCCATCAAATGTATGTATGTATGTCATCATAGAATCTGTATCTTTGTGTAAATACAAACTCTTACAAGCCAACTGCTTTCTCCACTCTCAACTTATTTCTAACTTTCTCCATCCACTTTCCGCAAAATTACCGACTTTGTTTTCTGTTTTTTGGATTTTGTAACCTCCAATGCTTCACAAACAATTGAAACACTTATAAAATGCTGCGCTTTTTTAAATAAAAATTTCAATTAGCCTTTGTTACTTTGCTTCAATGGAATTGTACACAGCTAAAGTTACTAAATAACCTCTATTTGCTCCCAAATACAAAAGAGTAAATATAATATAGCCGTATTTGCCGTATCAGTATTTCTTTTTGATCAAGGTTCTTTGGGTGAAAATGACTGCATGCCCCAGGTTCTTATTTTCAACCTAAAAAACAAAAAAAAAACGAAACCGTTTCCTTGTTCAATAACAAGTAAAAACTACGGAAGTAATTTCAAGAGCCACCATTTATGAACATCCCTTTGTCCAACATCCTGATGCATAAAGTCTACCAGCATCAGGCATTTCTACAAAGGAAGGAAGAAAATGCTTTCACTTGTATTGAAGAATGTGACCAAGGAAGACACAAGTTGTCTCTTACAAGACGACCACACACACCAATACCCTTATCGTTTACATAAAACATCTAACAAAGTAAAAAAAATCATTCCCTGCCTAGATACCTACTGTCTGTGTAGCCTGTCCTACTCCAAATCTAAATCTTTACGGTCAATATCTTTACAATTAGATAAGGTCAACAAATTCTGTGACTGCAGACAAATATGCCACAACCAGTCTTTGTACCAGACCAGTTGTTGCAAAAAATAGAACAAGAACTCAAGACTCTCTAAGAAAGTAGACAAATGATAGAAATTATCTGAGCTGACAATAAAAGAAACACGAGGGAGAACAAAGAGATAATAATAATAATTTTTTCTTTTCATCCTTTTTGTCCTTGCTATTTATTCTCCCTGTTATTTTGATGATTAAGAAATTTCCAACAGATTTGCTGGAATTGCAATTACCATTAATTTCCTCTCCTTTTTACTCTCAAGAGTTGCATCAGATTAGATCATTTTCCCTTATAGTAATAAGGAAAAATGCATTGAGAGATTGAGACAATGACAACATATCTGTGACCAGAATAACAAATTAGGTAAATATAGGTACTACACAAAAAAGCGTACAAAATTTCAACAAATTAGATCCCTAGGTAAGACTTCTTAAAGAACTTTTAAAACTTTGGACACAATCTAGATCAAACATACAAAAGAAAAAAGTTCCAGTCGGTCTCGAAACTTTTAGAAGCAGACACGGGTGATTTAGCAAAATACATGTACCTATACACATCTATTTTCTCTCAATTGTCTTTATTTCTTTAGAGTACAATGTATATAGTTAACTAGCTAACTTAAAAACCAATTAAAGATGTGTGAGATGGGTCCAGAAAGAGGTTTCACCTTTGCATATAAGTTCTTTCTCTAAGTTTGGAGGAACTTGGTTTCTCAGAGAGTGTCTATAGTTAGGAATTAGTTGCAGGTAGTGTGTGACAGCTGCGTTGCATACCGATGATTCGAAACAAAATTGAAAAAGACACGATGAAATGTCAGAGGTTATGTTGAATGTATCCATTTCTAGCAAGTATGAGTTCCTTGTCTTTGTTTTGTTAGTAGTATTAGAGTAGTATGTAGTACAAAATAGGTAGCTGTATATAGCACGATACGTTTGTTAAATTGTACTAGTCTGTATAAATAGATATAAGCTTTAGATTGAAATGCAGATCACGCTTTCACCGCATAATGTGTGCACACGGTTGACAAATATTTGTGTTGCATTATTAGACGAGGAGAGTTGGGAATAGGTTGACAAGTTATTCGTGCTGAATATACTGTCAGAGTTTGTGGATGATGTTGAGACATTTTTTTATCCAATTTTTGTAAATTTAGTTATTATAAAGATTTTACAATTTTGGGTGATATAGTTAATGCAATTTGGGTTAACTTTTCTTTTATAGTAAGAATTTTTAGGTATTAATGTTTTATATTTAAGTAATTCACTATTTATTTGTCATAATTGTTAATGTTTTTCGTCATCTTGAATGTAAGCTATAGGGATGAACGATCCTAGAATCCATCAAAAATTTTAAAAATTGGCTTTTATACAAGCTGTACATTTGAAATTTTATTATTCATTAATTCCAATCTCCCATTCAGTACTTAAAAAATATGTCAATTAAATATCAGAGTGACAGAACGAGATACCTAATATTTTTAATTTATACTTTCCTACAAGATAAAATTTCAGCTGGTATAAAAGTCAATTTTTCAGATTTTTTTTACCGTGGACGAATGATTAATGGATTGCCAACATCATCATTATTTTGATTTTTTTTACATTATTATAGTGAAAGTCAGAAAAAGCCCGTGTACTGAATCTCCTGTTGAATCGCCAGTATTCGAACTAAATTTATCATGATACTATATGTTAACATGACACAGACAAACAAAATATTTGATCTACTTTCTTACCAACAACATTCTGGAAAATTAAGATGCACTCATCTATGAAATGCCGAAGGCTCCAAGTTACCAAAAAAGTGCCCACTTTGAAAAAGACAGTACACAAGGCTCCTCCCCTTCTGAAATTGCTTTTTCCATGTTTTCCCCTATTTCGAAATCTCAATCTAGATATCAATACATACCCGATGTGATTTATTTCTAGGCATATCCCTAGGAATTTTCTATCACACATGCAAATCCTTCAACCAAAAAAGATTTATGAACCAAATTCATTACTTATTTCGCAACTGCTGTAACAACTCCATCCTAGTAACTTTTCAAACCATTTATTGCACAAAAAAATATGATTTTATCAAATCAACAAATCTCTTCGATTTATAAGTGCACAAATAATATAAAATGAGAAGCTCAAAGCTTTATTGCATTATACTTTATTATACCAATATCCGAAATACAAAAATATACAGTAATGCAACTATATTATATCTACTTATATATAAACTAAAACAAATACGAAAGCTAGTAGCTATAGTACAAAAAGTTAACTACATTTGCATTGTTGATGAGGTATAATGACAATAGATAAGCGACGATGCATTTAAAATGTTGTAAACCTCAATCAAATCATAAAGAGGTAATAAATATTCATAAGTTATAAACTCCAATCTGTAAATTCTTTGTTCATCTTGCACCACCATCAATTTCATGCAATTTTTACTGAAGTAGCAGTGTGTGTAATGTAATCTACCTCTACCTGAATGATATCAGGCCAGGTCAAAAATCAGTTTAATTTGACTACTCCTACCTACAATCTCTGAATACATTCCCTGTCTGAAGAAGAAGTATTATCTTCTTCTTCTTCTTCTTCTTCTTCATCCTCATCAATAGAAGATTCTTGAGTATGCTCTTGTTTCCTTCTCTTCAAGGACATCGTACTAATAAAATCCTCAGCAACGGACCGGTCCAACCCGGTATATGTTCTACTCACATCAACTTCCGTAATCTCAACCTCATTATTCTTCTCACTTTCAGTTTTTACCGAAATTACAGAAGGAGCTTTAGACGAACGATGGGACTGTACAGCTCCTGAAGAATGGGTTTTATGAGTTTGAAAGCTCTTGACACTGCTTACAGTACCCACACTTTTGTTACTTGCATGGCTTCTCCTTCGTTGTGGGTTTCTCCTCTGGTGATGTTCTGGACCAGCTAGGGATACAACGGAAGATACTGGAGTTCCAGTTCTTCTGCTATGGCCTTTGTGTTGTTGGTGCGAAAAGATTATTGAAGGTGTGGGTGTGGCTCCATGAACAGCACACATTGACATAGGAATCATTGGGGTTGGCGTTGGAGCAAAGGCATACTGTGGGGTCAAATGGGGCAAAAGTATTGGAGGGGATTGGTGAATCATATTCATATGCTGTTGTTGTCTAGCATAATTAGCAAGATTTGTTGCAATCATTCGTCTTGAAGTTGGAGGTTGTGGGTAGACCACGGGTTGAATTGCGATTAAATTAGGGTGATGATAGCTAGCAACGGATTTTGAATTGGAACTAGACTTGTTACTATTTGTAAAAGCTTTCTGAGAAGGATGGTGAGAACCAAATCCTAATGGAATGAAATTAGGAGGCTTTTGATGTCCTAACCAGTGGATCAGATGGTCTTTCCTTGCACGATATTCTGATCCTACATCTCGTATGGCGACTTCACTTCCTGTAGACCCTTTTGATGATAAAAGTGACCTTCGTGATTTGAATAAAACTCTGACCGCAATCCCAAGGGATGAAAAGCACAATAAGACTTGTAAAATAGAGAGAAGGAGTAACACCGTGTTGATTATGATTCCCGATGTGTTCTTATTTTCAAGAAGTTCTTCGAGTTGGCTTTGATCTTCCATTTCCTGTTTGATTGGGTGGGACAAGGACAAAAGCATGAATATATTTTAAGCATAATAAAATAAATTTGAAAAAAAACTATTAAATAAATAATAGAACCCTACGGGGGAGAGGGAGGTTAACTTTTTTTTATATTTTAATCTTAAAAGTCTGGGTTAAAGCTAAATAAAAAACAGGGTGATTCTATTCTTACATACCCTAAAACCCCTAAAATAGGACTACTCCGTGTATAAGTCGAGTTGGCTATTTATGCCATTTAGTCATAAAATGT
>JAQGAA010001643.1:0-14954 GCA_034696425.1 Isotoma viridis | reverse complement strand
AAAAAAAACGTTCTTTCTTCCAATTCCCAGTCTTCCATTTCACTCAACAAATTTCTCATCAACAACAAAGAATTCATTCCCTCATTCTTTAGCCTTTTGCTATCCTCTTAAACATTTATTCTGAAGTTACTACACACTAACTATCACGTTGCTATATATGATGAAGCCTATTTAGATTTCATTAAGGGTAAAATGTAGAACCCAACTGATTTGGGTTTGGATGCAAGTAGTAGTAAGCAAAGAATGTTGAAATTGAAAAAGGGTAAATGACGATGGTCATTGATCTAACTGTCTCCTTTTATTGTAAAGAAAGCATAGCACTCTGAGCTGGACAGCGGGGTCGTAAATATGACCAGAGAGGGTGTGTAATGCATTCTTTGGTGGTGGTTTGGAATCTTTAGTTAAATCGAGGCTGAGGACAAAATCCAAATATATAATTATCTTTTACTTTGCTTACTTTCACTTGGGAAACTGAAAAGAAAATGTCTAGATGGAAAAGTGGTAGATGTGAAAGTTTGTTTGGTAAAACTTTCTCCAAAGACTGTTTGCTGCCACTTCGATTAGGAGGTTAGAGAATCAGACAAGTTGACTCACCTTATACAAATGTATCTGCTTAAATCTACAGCAGAATACAACTACTCCTATTAGACTAATGAGATGCTTAACAAGTTGTGCCGTTGTTACAATCTTCAGTAGTTACCCCAAACTAGTCTCATCTATTTCGAGATCAAAGCACCTAATGACAGAATCCTCCTTTAGGCTTGGATCACTGAATCTTGTTGTGTACTTAGGATACTACCTAATTCTGACACAATATGTATTGACCACCTTTCCTGGTAAAATTGCACAAGTATTTCCCATCGACTGTTTACTATACACTACATAGTATAACCCAACTTGGCTTAGTAGTCTTTGGGGAATCTGTCCAACCGTAATGGGCCCATGACCCATGTAATGTTGGATGGATGGATGGTGGAAGAAAACCTTTGATCTGGTAATGTACAGCTCCTTTTATTACCTCTTGGTGTAACCTAAACCACGTCAGAGCAGATTCATATAAAATCCAGAATCAAACTACTACGGCAGAGTGAGTGAATACGTTTATTACCTTGTCTTCTTATACGTTCTAAACTGTATTAAATGTATCAAACTAGTGTGGTACCATCAACTAGGTAGAAATAGACTGGAAGTAACTTAACAAACCTAACCAACAAGGAGTAACACTACGAACATCCCATCCCATCAGGGTCTATTTTCTGAGATTGATGCCTTTGAATTAATCTGAGGGTAACCAACACGGCAAGGGAACAAGACCAGAATTCTTACCACTAGAACAACGACCAAACAGACCAGAACACCACCGCGAGCAAGCAATAAGAACATTCACGCTGTTTAAGATGGCAGACAAGAATTCAGGGGAAATGGTAAAAGTATCTGAAGACATTGAAGAAAACGGCTACTAAACAAAAGCTCCCATAAACACAAGAATGGCAGGGATAGTTTAATGGATATTTTCGTATACACATATCTTTGTGAGATTGCATCGAGTTCTCTATTCCAACATGAAATGTTATCCAATATATGCAGCCTTAAGACATCACATAATCCACCCTGAGTAAGGCTACTATTTCCATTATGTGTTTCTATCCAACGTATTATCTCCTATTAGACATAGTGAAGTACACTGACGTCTTGTAGTGATAGTAAAAGTATTAGTAGTTGTAATGCAATGCAATGGTGGACTTTCACTCACTGTAGCAATGAAAATGAAACTTCTACCATTGGATTTGGTTTGGGTTGGATACTTTTACGTAATACGAATACGACCTAGTAAGCTATTGTGATATCTGTTGTATTGCAACCATCACTTTTGCTTTCCTTCTTCCCTTACTTCTATCACCCCATTGTCTTTTCTTTTCCGTTTGTTTAGTTTCATTTCATTTCACAAACTCTGATTCATCTCATTCCGACTCATCCGTCCAACAAGACGAAAACTAAAGACTAACTAAGATATTCCTTGTGGATAACCCTGAGTTCACTGATTCTTATAACTGCTCCTGCATATACTGTACTCATCAATGCATAAGGACGATGATGGGGAAGAACTGTAGCAGTGGTCCAAAGTCTTATGAAAGAATTGCTAAACTTTCTTAGGTTTGGTAGTTAGTACTAAGGTTATATAGCAGTGCTAGTTTCGTACTCAGAAGTTTAGTTTCTACGTTTGATTTGGTTTTCTGTTCATTTGGAGTTTGGATTATCTTATTTATTTCATTCGTGTGTTGCCTCAAGAGATGAAAGAAATTTTCTTACTTTGGGGTTGTGTCTTTCAAACCTCAAGGGTTGCATCTGTTTTCCCTCTTGATGAAGAAACTTATTTACTGTTGTGCATTTAGAATGTATTTCTCGCTTCATTTCATCATACAAATCTAGGAGTAGGATGCAGGGTCTAAGCTATAGCGGCTCATTGTTCATTTTGGAAATGTTAGCATTGGATGCATGATTATAGTATATTATGGTACCATATAATTGATACTACGATTACCACACAACTGAGGCTAAAACTCTAATGGAATCAGGAGGAAGATTTCAATAAAAAGCATCTGCTCTTAGATTCTTGAATCCTGTGTGATGGAAAGAGTGTTCGGGTCGTAATTAAATTGCAATTATAACTCTTTTCCTTACGAAAACTTTCTTTTCATATCCCCCAATAATGCTATTCAAGCAAGATGAGCTTTGTCTTTCATTACATTTCATGCGATGTCACTCCTATCCTAAACACTCTCATGGTTTTTATTTTCATCGTGTAAGTTTTATCCAGCCAGACACCAAATAAATGTGATGCAAAGATGTGATTTCATGTAGACATGTATAGCAGCAATGAGAAGGGTTTTTCCCACGCCGTCATTAGTTTTTATGCTTAGGGAGAGTGCAATGAGTTTTATTTAATGTTATGGACTAAAGATCACACGGTATATTGCAAAACATTTTCTGCATAAAGTTTTTGATTTGATCATCATTCCTATGAATAGGGATGAGAAAAATATACAAAGCTCGAATATATACGGGCTGGGTAGATAACATTAAAATAGATAAAAAAGTCTATTGCATTCATCAGTAATTCTTAAAATTCATCTACTGTAGAGTCATTAATTAGCAATCCCTTCAATTTTGAAACAGAATTCTGAGAATTAAAATAGTGTCGCGACATGCATGCTCAAATTACTTGCTTAAATTTGCGCAACTTGAGTTGGATTTTGTATCAAAGTGTCATGTATTTGACGTCAATAAACCAAATTATTTATTTCATATCAAAGACAATGTTTGACATGGGACATTAACCTGAAATTAAACTCAAAAATGATTGAGATACACGACTAAATTATATGTTTCTAGGGTCATTTTCAGAACAAAATGTCTGGCTTAGAACCAAACCGCTTATTAAACACACTGTTATGCCCGCCTACGTGATTATTTGCTAAACTGCCTAAACTAACATTGCATTGGTGACCGGCCAACCTTGGAGACCAGTGCATTCCCCAAAAACTATGTACATAATAAAATAACACGTTTCATAAGTTTTCCTTAGTTAGATTTCTTTTGGGTTCTTTGGGGTTGCTCAAAAACGTAACTTTGCTTTTCCTGATTAGCTTATCTTGTTTTATTACAACACATAAATTCACGTGAAATAATTTGGTGAATGGGGTGCCCCATACTATATCAAATATCAGCCTTGTCTTTAAATTTGAATAAGTATAATCCGTCGATCGAATAATGATGACTTAGCAATGAAGACTTTATACTTTTATGTGAAACTTTCTGGATTTTAAAATTCATTTCTTTTACTCCTAAAGTATGAAATACGAAAATATATATGAAATATGACATATGAAAATGTCATAAATGAAGTAAGAAGAGAAGCCCATTTGTGCATCGCTTTAACTCTATGTAACTTTTGTATATGTATATATGCAAATACTATTAACTCAGGCTAGGGCAGCAGACTGCCTCCTGTGATATTAATGGATTCCAAGCACCATACCTAGTGAATCAGTAAAGTTCAAAATGAGCCCGATGCATGCATGACTTACCCCACGGTCTCATTTCACTTTCACACAGAATAGTGAAAGTTTCTGCCCACCAACTACTCTATACCTATCTAGTGGTAACTGCTAATGCACATAAAATATTGTATGAGAATGCCCAAAATGCAAGTTCCTTCCTTCAACCAAATGTACAGAAATGTAAAACTTAGCTCATTTAAAATACAGTATTTCAATTTAGGTCTTAAATGACCGGTAATTTTCTTAAACATTGCTTTAATGCTTACTGCAATTCAGGCAGAAAGGATGACATTTTTGTTTTATATTGTATCCTCGTATTTCATAAATGCTACGATGTCAAACATTTTTTTAGTACTTTACCTTAAAAAAAGATAAAAACACTCATCATGAAATTCAAAATACTAATTCCATTAAAAATTAAAACGTGCAGTCTAATTAGGTCTGTCTGAGAAACCCCTGCGGATAAATTCCACTTTGTCCCTTGAGAAAGTCTGATGATCATAATAATGAATACTCCGTCCGCCCTAGCTTACTTTACCTTTAAACAATATACACCCAGAATATATGGTGCTTGGGTTTCCATCAAAGTATAATTGATGTAGGAGAGGAAAACTACATTTCCGTACCTACTGTCTACTTACCCTATGCATGAGTAGTGAAGAGAAAGCAAGGTAAAAAGGTTCGCTTGACTTCACTACGCTAATCAAAAAGAATGAATTAATTATGACAAAATCGTGTGGCAAAGTGCTTTATAGTTTCATGTCACATGTAGATGTGTACTACAAAGTACAAAGTGCATTTGAGATAATGTATCTCTTTTTTTTCCAGAAGAACTTTACTACACTACACGGCTACACCTACTACGATACGAGTTTCTCATAAACGCACAAATCTACTTTTAGGGTGAAAGTTTTCTCATCCGTCATCCTGGATGAATTTACTGGCTTTAAGCACTAAGCATTAAAAAACGAGCTGAAAGAGAATTACCAGTTCCGTCCACTCCTAATAAGGTTTCAGTTCAGAACCTAAAGGTGGAACATAGTAGAGTCAATGTTTCGTTTTTATGTGTACGAGCAGCCTACCTGAATACCATATGAATCAAACATACGCAAAAGTAACTATCAGATAAATACAGGTGAATAAATTGGGAGACAGTCAGCTGGATATCTGAGTATCAGCAGGGGTTATCCCTTCACCAGTGGTTACTTCAATTCTTTATTTTCCACCCATGCTGTTTGATGTTTGTCCAAAAACAATTTATTTTGCATATTTTCCTAAACCTGCTGGGTGCCCCTTGGGGGATGATAAGGCCATATGTCAATGTGCCTGACAGCTCTTGGATAAGTACACTTATACAATACATTTCACCCAACATGGGTCCCTCTAACGTGATTTTATATTGGGTCGTCTCGTCAATAATTCATAAGCATAACCGACTTGGCAATTGTACCTAGAAGTGTTATTCTACAAAATAAACTCCAGTTAAAATTTCAGAAGAAAAATTTTCCCCAGAGTGAAAAGTACTTACAATGAACGTCATCTTCAATTTCATTGAACAAGAAGGATTCGTCCTCTTGGGGTCTTCCTTCCACTAATTGTACGTTATGGTCGAGTCCATTATTATTGTGACCGGTTGCAATTACAGCCGCAATGTGGACTGACGGAGTTGCTCTTCCTGTTTCCAAGCAAATGCTGAGTAGCAGAGTAGCCAAAAGAATAAAAAAGTTCGTACTACTGCTACTCCCACTACTAGTTCTACTAATGACACCGATCGCACACGTCAGACGTCTGCCCATGTTTGCTCACAAGATTAGATGACAAATGCTGAGTTGAAGGAATGGTGATAGTGATTGAGTAGGTTGAGTAACAGCGATGAGAATTAGTCCTCAAGTAGTATTTATTGCACAAGTTGTTATATGATCCCACCTTTGTATTAGCTTGATTTCGATTTCTGAAAGAGGAAACTTTCTCCAGAAAGTAGGGACGCAACAGGCGGCTACTCATCACTGACAACAAACAATTTGGTTTCTCATCACCATCTCGAACTAACTTAACCACCTTATAAAGTCTAAGTAGTAATTATGTGGTTTACATATAAAGAGAGAGTGAGAGATAAATAAGCTCGAGATATATTTTTCATGAAGTTACGAGAATTTAGATATTACAGTATATTACTATGTACTATATGGACACAATTCATTTACACTGATACTTAACCTAACTACGGCCGTGTATTTTCTAACCTTATTTCATGTCAAAGAACGGTTGTACTAAACTCACGTCACTTTTGACACCGTGAAACAATCCTTCACGTCCCTTGAGATTCGACCCTAAGTAGTTTGTGTCTTGATTAAACACTTGAAGTTTATCTAGGGTAAACTGTCAGCAAAATTTGACTAGTGGTAAAGGACAGGAGACAAGTATACGTTATATATTCATACAGGAAAGTGTATAAATGGTATGAATTTATCAATATGATATCAGTTTAAGAATCTCAAGAACATCTTATCTCACATGAGTACCTGCTATCTTATCCTTAAGCATTAAAGCTTTCCTTTTTCCAAAGTAATGGTGGTTGATCTAATGTTATATATTTCTCTTCTACCACTTAGGTTACCCTTCAACCCTAGTATTTATGACACGAGAGATTATCGTAAATAAATTTCAGTTCTGACATACACACACAGACACACACATACACATAGTCCTTACATACACACGTAGTCTAAACTACTTTTTAACTTCACGTTCGCACTTTCTTCCTTCGCGTGCTCTCAGAAAGCAGTGGCAATACGTATCAGATTTAAAGTCAAGTATAGGGATGTGAATCATAGATTATTGGATAGTACATAGACACCAGCCTGGTATAGGTGTGTCAAAGGCTTGTTGATCTATGTTTGCGTGTAAATGGATGAGATGTATGTCGGCACTTTCACTTTGTCTAGCTTTTCACTGTAAGTTGTTATAGCTTGGTGTAATGTTTGCGAGCTTTATTTCATCTCTAATACTAAACTTCCAATGTTTCTTGTATACATTGTTATATTATGGTAGGTTGATGCTGATAATGCTTACAGATTTGCCTTTGACATAACCCTCTGATTTTTTCTTTATTTTACTTTATCCACAAGATACAGATTTTTATCCACAGGTTCCATTCCATTTGAAATCCAAAAAGGACCGCATACATGTACTATTGAGTTACGCATCTGCCAGGTCGTGTAACTTTGACGAATAAGAAATACATTTCTTCAACTTCTTCAATGTTTCATATTTTGAGAAAAGGGTCTTTCAGAAAGTATTTGATTTAATGCTTTAATCTTTCCACTTAATATTTTTTGTATTATGCAAAAAAAATACTAAAAAATGTTCCACCCATAGCATATGCTTATTCCAAATTCGGTTAAACTTATAACCTTACAGTTTATGACAAATAGTATGGTTGTTAAAGTATAGTCGAGACGTATTTATTTGGGGGCTTGAGAGTTGTTATATTTATTAGAGTGCTGAGTTCTGAGTTTGATGACTGCTACAGACTACAAAATAGCTGCACATGTAGACTCTAGAATAAGCCTTGCATGTATTATTTGTACTTCGGGTTTTTTCTTGATTGTGAATCTCAATCGTTCCACTGACTGAACTCTGACAAACTATTTGAAATCAGGTTTCACTGAGGAAATACAAAATACAAATCTACACAGGATGTTTTGGATTTTGGAAGTAACAATATGCCCCTATCTTCCTGCTTCCTATAGACAATGCCAAGATTGAAAGAATCCAGTTTTTTTGCAAAAACAGAAGTACTGATTCCGATTTAAGACTTCTCTTTCTTTCTTAGCAGGGTATTTTTTCATCGGGATCTGACTTCAAAAACTCTTCCTGCAGAATGCATTACCTCATTCATTGAGAAGGTCTCTTCAGGCCAAAAAGCATCCCATTTTTAGCTTTTTCCAGAATAAGTAACTTTCTCCTACTTGTTTATGTATGTGGAACGTTGCACCAAGGTACTGCAATGTTTAAACCTTAAGTTCTGCTGAATCTTGAGTTCTGACTTTCTAAAATCACCAGGTCATAGGTATTGTTGTATATTTGAGAAGGATATAGTTCCTTGCAGCTTGTAAAATAGAACGGATTTTTTCTTCTTTGGTACTTGGTGTAGAAGCTTAAAGAGAAAAAGAGGAAGGAAGTGAAAGCTTCAGTTTCAGGAGCTCAAGCTGCTAGCAAAGAAAGAGAACTTCACTCTCATGAATTTTAAGCCCAAACTTGTTTTTTTCGTATTAGGCAGTCAGTCCAAAAAGTCGGATGAGGGAAGAGATAAGATCCTCTGAAAGATATGATGATGGTGCCTAGATCTCCTTCAAATATCTTTTTTCAACTTTACGTTTCATCCATAATCTAAACCTACTCGTTGAGCCTGTGAAAGAATAAGTAAGTTAAGTAAAGATGAGCTAGTATTTATATAGATGAAGAAAATGAGGGAAGGATTTGCCCTACTACAAGCCCTTTCTCCTAACTAATACCACACTCAACTATACAGTCTCCTATACTATATAATATGCTCCTACATTTTTACCTAATGGTAAATTCAGACAGACTTCTTCTCTTGTTGCAAAAAGCTCAAGCTGAAGATGACTTTCTCTTGAGTGTTAAATTTTTTAAAGTCCGTTTAACAAGAGTCGGAAGTTTCTCTAGGTATTCATTTGGCACCAATTTTCATAAACTTTTCATGAGTCACTCGTATGCATAATTCAACTAATCGCTCATGGTCCATGGAAGATGAGGAAAAGCCTCATTCTGTCTTTTACTTCATATACAAAGTAATAAAGTAATAACTATGCATTCGCTCACTCATTCAAGATCACTAGTCTGTAACTTCGTTCACTATATGTCATTCTTTTTTTAAAATATCCATTAGGTCTTTCCTTTCATACTTACCTAATAATATTTCATACTCCCTGCTCATGCGAGTGTACTAAATTGCTACACACAATTGTTAACTAAGTTGAGCTCATTAAGTTACTTGAAAAGGAAAGAATTTTTTTTGTAAATTAAGAAAGACCTCCCTAAATAGTTTAAAAAACTTTTTTCGACATAAGACAAATTTAAAGAAGGAACACTCAATGCAATACTTACAGTATAGTCTTCTCCTTTTTTAAATACTTCTGACTTTTCTAAATGCCAGGCCAAGACGGACCGAAACGCAAGAGTTGGTATGTGTGTGTGTATGTGCGTCCAAAGTTAAGACTTTTTTTCGTCCATATATCACTTATTACTTTCACTCAAGAATTTACTGACATAATACCTTTAGACTATGAGTTGCATACCATCAAGTTACTTTCGGTATAAGTTATCAACTCACGGATCAGTAAATACCACTTAGGAACCTAAAACATATATTTACTATGTCAAAGTAGAGTCACCGTCAATGAATTTTTTTACTCAACATAACTTCATTTCCGCATTCCGTGTGTAAAGTCTTTATTAAGTTAGCATAGAACATGACTGACTCTTCTTTCAAAAGTACAAAAATTAACTGAAAGTGTTCTCCTGTCTTGTACATGAACGTCGTACAATATTTACTCTTTTTTTTCTTGCTGAAAAGTTTCATATACAGTTGCTTTTGGTACCTTACGCAATAATATTTTATGCTGGTTAGTCGTCGTTTCTTTCTTTCGTGATTACATTTCACGACCAAAAGAAGCTATATGGTTTGATGTTTGATGAAACGAAAAGCCCATATACGTGAGTGAGTAGAAGCAGATGTAACTAAGAATTTGTACGCTTGACTTCAGAGCTTACTCGTGGTACTTTCTCTTGAGTTTTTTCTTCTTCTATATTATAAATGTGTGAGTGTGTGGAGAAAAGGATTGTTTATAAATAGAAGAACCAGTACGTATTATCATTATTAGTATAACATATTATTATTATTGCACAAGATATGTTCAACTCCTTAGAGAAAACAAGTCTCCACTTCGTTACTTTTCTTTGTTATGATTCTATATCTGGTATGTACACTTGTACCAACAACCAGAAAGTCAATCCACCCACTCACTCATGAAAAAGAAAGTCAGTCACTTGGGTAGTTGACTTGGTATTAGCTAACTACATACAAGTAGTTTCTTACTTTCTCCAAAGATTTTTTCGCACTCAACTGTTACACACCCGTTTTTTATATTCTGTATATTTCCAAGGATCAAGTATCGACTAATTGAGATGTAATTGCATGAACAGAAGGGAGTAGAAGTAGTAATAAGTTGTGGTAATAATGCAAGTGCTTGGTGTTCATAACTGATAACCACTACGAACCAAGTTCAACTGTCTACACCAGTTACAATCTTACAATTCATTAAAGATCAAAACCTTTTTTCTGGTATCTCTTGTACCTCTACACTTATAGTAAAAAGGAAGTAGAAACAATCAATTTTTTGTAGTAGTATTGCTATTATTATCAAAATGATAGTTTTATTTGAGCAAGGAGAAAGCAATACTAACACAGTAATCAAAAATGTTCTTGTTGTATCCGGAGAAAAAAAATGGGATTAAAGTTGAGAAAAAGTACACGTGTATATTTTTATATTTTTGTGAAGTAACTTTTTTTACAAGATTTTAGTTTACTTACAACAAGTATAGATTAGATTGTATAGTGATTTGCCCTTCTAAACTCTTTCTTTTATGGTCAGTGATACCACTTAGATTCCTGAAGAAAGAATGGGAAAGCAGGAGTAAAAGAGAGCAAACGAGAGGGTTCCTTCCTCTCCTTTCCTCAATGGACGTATGTGCTCGAGTAATGCTGCTTTCACCGTGTTATATCCACCCAAAAGTTCTCATCGACTCATGCTGATACTGCTGGTGGTGGTTTGCTGGTGCATGCCTGTTCACTATGTCTCTTTGCAATGCTCTCTGCTTGGTTGGATTTTTGGTACTTTGTACCAGAAGTACCAATACTTCTAGTTTGTATATGTATACCTTGGTAGTTTGGATTTGGTCGGAGAGAGTTAAACTTTCACTACCATGCATGCCAGACCAATACCGAATTCGGAGTATTTACAAAATTGTCTGTACACTACTACTGTACATGAACACACGATGTTTTTTGTTGTATACTGATGTTACTGTTTCGTCAAGAATGGGCAGCATCATAAATACCTTTGGTGTCTGAAATGCCTAGATATGAAGCATTTTTCTCGCTATATTTCAACCAGCTACTTATAATAGTCAAAGCACTTTACATAACTTCCTTATGACTATTGATCAAAGGCACCGGCATTTCTCTTGGATAGAATGAATGAAGCTTATTTCAAATTCTGTTTGGAATATAATATTGGTTATAAGAAGTGTTTAGTAGTGTGGCAAGTTAGCTAACACAACAAAAGAATTTCAGTTAGATGGTATGATGTAGTGTTAAGTGTTTAGTATATTCAATGTACCAAATTCATTTCCTATTCATGGTATTTTTCATAGAATTTAAACCCTGAGAAGAGAAACACATTATAATCTTATGAATTCACCATGTAAGTGCCGAGTCGGGACAGATAATGAATATAGACGAGTAAGGAATGATTTGCATGTCTCATCTGTCTCATTTATATTTCTACTTTGTGCTTATTTTATTCCTAGAATGTCAAAGCAGGATAGGACTGTAGTGTGAACTTTTGCAAAGTGAAAATTGAATAGGAATCAACCATCCTAGTCATCTTCACTGTAAGAGAAACATATACCAAAAACCATTGGCCAACCTGCATAGGAAAGCTGTCACCATTCAGAGTACTGTAAGAGACACAGCTTGTACGACACAGAAGGGTACTGCCCTCGAAGTTCAACTAGAATCTTCTCACCCTGAAAGAGATAAAAGGGTAGGGTTTTATCCTTTATTTTTCTATATAGAAAGTCCTAAAAGGAATACATTTTAGTACATATAATTTTTTGGTAGGTAGGATAAAGTTATAGGTTTCATCACCCCATGCATAGAATCAAACCCAATGGAACCGGACCTACATTAGAAGAACAAGACATTCCGTAACAAACGCACAAACGTAGAATCCGGAATTGAGGAAATACCTAACACCACCAACCACCACTACTGGGCAGAGTGACTATACTGCCTAGACTTGGCTGGCAACATTCTTTTGAGTTTGGACACAATAAGAATAGGTTCAGAATGCCATACCTAATCTAATTCCAATTTCTCGCAAACACTCAAATGTAACTAAACCTATCCAAGCAAAACCAAAGCAGACCGCATCCGAATTCATTGAGCATCTGAGCTACGACTTTCACATTTTCACCAACCAGAAAAGTACATACCTACCTGAAATCTTATGCTGCTATTGTGTATTGTTCTTTCTAAAGTTTTTTTTTCACAATGTACTTTGTATCGTATCTGCCACAGACAATCTCTTTTAGAGGTTATGTATTTTGTAGGTGTGGCGGTGAGACAGCTCATCGTATCGTAATCGGTATCGGCATTGAGATCCAGTGGTCTTGAAGTGTCTCGCAGTTTCTTTTTACTTTGCTCCTATCTTATTATCAACCACTGCACTGCTTTTTTCATTCCGAAACTAAAAAGTTAGGCTAAAATGTTGAAACCAATATTATTAAGGTTATAATATTATATAGCACCTCTACCCTGTTTTATAAGGGCATAATTCATCTGTATACTAACAACTTCACCAAACTCAGCGTTTGTATTTTGGGAGAAAGTAGTGACGTAAAAGTTTATGTTCTTTTCTATTTGCTCCTACCTTCATCTCACTTTTTTGGCATTCTCTTGCCTTTCTTTCCTTACACAAACTTTTTTCTCAGCCGGTTTCGGTTTTGATTTGGTGTCTGTACTACCCTTCTACCTCTACCCTTTCAACAAGGTATCCTATCATTTACGCTCTGAATCCTCCACAAGGAAGCACACAGGTAAATAAATTGGTTTAGTCTCTACTTGTTAAATTCTTTGGAATGGAATAAGTTCGAAGGGAGCTAGTAAAGCAAGCATGATGATGGGTGTGTAGGACAGGATGTAGTAGTTTAAGTGTAAGTAAGCATTTCACTCACAATCAGCTAGTTAAAAAGAGAAAGTAGGTTTGTATGTAAGTGAAAGGAGCTCAGCTGTTATTTCAAATTCTTCAGAGATTGTAGCTCACTCAGCGTAGTAGTAGGTGTGTGTGTGTATGTAGCAGTTATGGTTCAAATATATTTCATACATTTATATAACTAGTTATAGTTATGGAAGACTGTTTGTTATACTTGGATTGTGTAGGCGTTTAGGTAGTTAGTCGCCGTAACTGGTCTCTTGCCGTTGGTTTCTTGTAGCAAATAACCTACAAAGTAGTTGAGATGAAACAAAGCACTAAACACAGTGCTCGAACTCAAAAACTCAAACTCAAGTTCCATAACTAGAGAGTTACTACCTATAGGTTGTATATATGTAATGCATGCAGGACCACTCTACTAGTGTACCACGAATGTTACACAGTTTGTCTCGCGATTTCTTATGCACGATTTCATACCGTAGGGAATTAAGAGGAAGAAAGCAAGAGAGAAAGCAAAGGGAAGTAAGATGAAGGAACTAACAGAGCGTAATATCATTTTGGAAGACAATTTTTCACTCTACAAGACAATAAAAAAGACAAATTTATTGGATCTTTTATCGTTTTATGAAACTAAACTTGGTTTAGTGAGGCCAGTCTCAATAGGAGCATGAGAGGGTATGACCATAACAAACTGGTATATAAGGGAGCATGCTCGAGCATAAAGAAGTTTGAAGAACTTAGCCTAGCTGCTGACCTGCTACAAATTCCTCTATTCTTATAACATATCTCTGATTTTATCAGTTTGAATAAAGAAGCTCCTTCACCAAATATAAAATCTGATAATGAATTTGAAGTTTGCAATAAAATCTAAACGATTTTCATTCCCGTAATGGAGCAATTGTATCCATTCATTCCGTAAGCACCACATTCTTGGCGAGGAAAATTGCAATGAAATTGCCAAACCCATAACCAACCATTTTATATAATCCTAATCTTATACTTCCGATGCCACGCTTATCCTCACAAATAATATTGGGAGCTTTGTGTGCATGTGGTATTCTTTAAGGAACAGCCATTTAGTGGAATAATTGGTGATAAACCTGGTTCAACAGAAGGGAGGGCAACGCACAATCAATTTTCCCTATTTTTTATGCGTATGACCCAGTTGACTTTCCTTTCATATCAATCCGATCTACAACCTCTTAAAGCCACCTACCTTCCTATATTGGTGGATAAGGATACACTTATAATCTTTCTTATATGATGATTACTTATTCCTGGAATAAGAATCCCGTCTTTATCGATCTTTTCCATTATTCTTACTACCATTCTGTATCAACCTAATGCCCATCTGCCTTCTACAACCTCACGAAATGAATTTTATGCAAAATACACCTTTCATTTTCATTGACTATATTTTGACCTGAGCTAAGCAAACTTTCACTCCAATCTCTTTTACGTCTTTTATATTTTCCTTTCCTAACTAAAGAATCCGTTGGAATAGCATTTGATTCTAAAGGCTCTGTCTACTTTATAAGTCATTTTAGACTATTTTAATTTTCAGGTTTGTTTTGCTGCCTTGGGCAAAAAGATGCAACTTCAAGAACTAAAACTATACCTATTTAAATTTACACTCACCCTGTCTGTGTCACATTCTCTTTTAGCATTGAGCTCAAACACAGCAAGGGCAAATAATTGCTTCCGACGACTGGTTTAATAAACACCCACACACACTCTCAAAAAATAAAATTATAAAATTACAAAGACTGACAATGTATTAAGAATGACAAATCCCTTAAAGCAATTAAACAAAGCTGCAGTATGAAGCTGCTTATAAGTTTGCACCTCGTCATAGTAGAAACAGAATGACAAT